>VSMD01057673.1:0-119735 GCA_008750895.1 Mirza zaza | reverse complement strand
GGGGGTCCCAGCTTACAGTTCTCCTCCGCGACCTCCTCCCATGGAGTCTCCCGTGGTCTCAGGTACTCCTCCTGCCGACCCTCATCCGATGTAGGCTCATCTTCTTGCTTCTTTCTTCTAATTTCTGCTAGAATCTGTCTTTTCTTCAGAGATACTCTGTCTGGCAGTGTTTCTCATCTGCCATCTTCTGGGCCTTTTTTCAGGTGCTAATTTTGATCAATTTCTGGAGATTGCATGTGGGCTAGCAAGAGAGTTAAAAATGCTTTGTATCTCAGTGTTAAGTTGTGGGGTAGGTCTACAATATCATGGGTTTTATCTTCAGGACACATCAGGTTCTTTTGGTGAAGATCAGAGAAAAGTTTGCTAGTTTTTTCTCCAGAAGGAAGGGAAAAGTAACCATTTAAAAATACCTCCAGAGTATTTTCCATAACAAATACATACCCTCGAAGAGAAACTATTAACAGATTACCAGAGTTTTGTTTCACCTGGGGGAAGGGAAAATTACACATCTCTAACTCCCTTTAGCTTTCCATTTTCATGTAAGGTAGGGAAAAGGCTAAGAAAAACTTTTGAAAGCCACAGCCAAGGGATTCAGGCCCACTAAAAAATTGAAATTTATTCATAACATTGTAGAACACTACCCCCCTACAGTTTAGAAGTCTCCAGCATAAGAACAGTAGATTACAACTAAGAGAACTCTAAGATGCAGACTCTCTTTAATGAGATCATAGAAAAGCTCAAAGACAACAGAGGAAAAACACACAAACAACAACAAAAAAAGAAACTAGAGGAAAGCAAAGTGGTACCTACAGATACAATTACCTTAGTTTCTATTATGTCTGGCTTTCAACAAAAAGTTTCAAAGCATGCTTAAAGACTAGAAAAAAAAACACAGTCTGAAGAGATAAAGCAAGCATCAGCACTATATTCAGAAAGACTTTTGACCTTGGAATTACTAGACGGGGAATTGAAAATAACTATGATTGATACTTACTGGAAAAAGTAGACAACATGCAAGAACAGATGGCCAATGTAAGCAGAGATATGGAAACTCTAAGGGAAAACTGAAAGGAAATGCTAGAAGTCAAAAACAATGTAAGAGAAATGAAAAATGTCTTTGATGGGTTCATCAGTAGCTTGGAATGACTGGGGAAAAGACTCTATGAGCTTGAAGTATGTCAGTAAAAAATTCTCAAACTGCAAAGAAATAAAAAGAATTAAACAAAGAAAAATAACTGAATACCCAAGACCTGTGGGACAATTACAAAAGTTATATGTGTAATGGGAATACCAAAAGAAGATGAAATAATGAAAGCAGCAGCGTAAGTATTTGAAATAATAATGAAGAGACCAAACCACAGATCCAGGAAGCTCAGGGAGCACTTATCAGGATAAACCAAAAACAAAATAAAACAAAACAGCCTTATGCATATCATATTCAGACTGAAGAAAACCAAAGACAAAGAGAAAATCTTGAAAGAAGCCAGTGAAATTATCTTTCAAAAATGAAGGATAAATATGGACATCCTCAAACAAAAACTGTGTGAATATGTTGCCGGTACACCTGCCTTGAAAGAAATATTAAAAAGAAGTTTTTCAGAGACAGGAAAAATGATATAGGTCAGAAATTCAGATCTACCTAAAGGAAGGAAAAGTGTCAGAGAAGGAATAAGCAAAGTTAAAATAAAAACTTTTATTTTTCTTATTCTTACTTGATCTATTAATAATAGATAACTATTCCAAGCAAAAATAACAACAATATATTGAATGATTATAGCATTTGGATCAATGAAATGAATGATAGCACCATTGAAAGGAATGGGAGGGAGGAATTGAGAACACTCAGTTAAAAGATACCTGCAATACCCATGAAGCCGAAAGGAGTCTTACATTAGGTGTAAATGGGTATTGTGAACTCTAGGATAAACACTAATTTTTTTTTATATAAAAAGGAGTATAATTGATATGCTAAGAGAAAAGAAGATGGTATAATAAAGTGCTCAGTTAAAGCAAGAAAGGCAGAAAAAAAGAGGAAATTTTTTTAAAAGGAAGCAAAACAACAGCAATGAATAGAAAATTTTACAAACATGGCAGACATTAAGCCAACAATCTCAATAATTAATTAGAATGTAAATGGTTTAAGCATACCAGTTATAAGACAGAAACTCTCAGTGAATAAAAAACAAAGTCCAATAATATGTTGTCTATAAGAAACTCATTTTAAATATAAAAACACAGATAGATTAAAAGTAATTGGATAGAGAAAGAAATATCAAGCTAATGCTAACCAAAATAAAGCTGTAATAGCTATCTATATTAACTTCTTGAAAGGAATAAAGTGCCAAAACTCATATAAGTAGAATATAGGCCAGGTATAGGCCTATCTTTATAGACCTATATCTTTTAAAGAAATTGAATCAACTATTAAAATAGCCTTCCAAAACAGACCCAGGCCCAGCAATGGGCCCAAAAAGGATCACTGGTGAATTATACCAAACACTTAAGGAAGAAATTATACCAATTCTCTACAATGTCTTCCAGAAAACAAAGGGAATACTTCCTAAGTCAATTTATGAGGGTAGCATATTCTAATACCAAAACTAGTTGATTATAAGAAAAGAAAACTACAGACCAATATCTCTCATGAATATAAAGGCAAAAGTACTCAAAAAATATTAGCAAATCAAATTCAAAAATGTATAAAAATAATTACATAAAATGACCAAATGGGATTTAGTCTAGATATTCAAGCTGGTTCAACATTAAAAAATTTAATAATTTCATCCACCTCATTGATAGACTAAGGAAGAAAAAATCACATGATCATATTGATAAATGTGGAAAATCATTTGTCAAAATCCAACACATGATCATGAAGAAACTCAGTAAATTAGGAATAGAGGGAAACTTCCTTAATTTGATAAAGAATATTTACAAAAAAAAAACCCTCCAAAAAACAAAAAACTACAGCTCACATCATCCTTAATGATGAGTAACTAAAAGCCTTTCTGCTAACTAAGATCAAGGACAAAGAAAGGAAGTCCCTTTCACCACTGCTATTCAACATTGCACTGGAAACTTCCAGGTAATGCAATAAGACAATAAAATGATATAAAAGCTATACACATTGATAAAAAAGAAATAAAACTGTCTTTGTTCACAGATTGTTTGATTGTATATGTAGAAAATCCTAGGCTAGGCAAGGCAGCTTACACCTGTAATCTTAGGACTCTGGGACGCCGAGGCAGAAGGGTTGCTTGAGCTCAGGTGTTTGAGACCAGCCTGAGCAAGAGCGAGACCCCATCTCTACTAAAAATAGAAAAATTACCTGGGTGTGGTGATGCATGCCTGTAGTCCCTGCTACTCAGGAGGCTGAGGCAGGAGAATCAATTGAGCCCAGGAGTTTGAGGTTTCACTGAGTTACAATGATGCCACTGCCCTCTACCCAGGGTGATAGAGCAAGACTCTGTTTAAAAAGAAAGGAAATAAAGAGAGGGAGGGAGGGAGGAAGCAAAGAAGAAAGGAAAAAAAGGAAAGGAAAAAAGGAAAAGAAAATCCCAAAGAATTAACAAAATAATTCTTGGAAGTAATAAGCAATTATAGCAAGGTTACAGGATACAAGATTAATATGTAAAAGTAAATCATGCTCTTATATACCAGTAACGAACAATCAGAATTTAAAATTAAAACACTACAATTTATATTAGTACCCCTCCCAAAAAAAAGAAACACTTAGGCATATATCTAACAACATATGTACAGGACCTATTTGAGGAAAACTACAAAATTGTGAAGAAAGACATAAAAGAAAATCTAAGTAAATGGAGAGATATTCCATGTTCATGAATAGGAATATTCAATATTGTTAACATTTCAATTCTTCTCAACTTTATCTATGGATTCAATGCAATAGCAGTTAAAATCCAAGCAATTTACTTTGTGTATATTTACAAAATGATGCTAAAGTTTATGTGGAAAGGCTAAGACCTAGAATAGCCAACATAATACTAAAGAATAAGAAGGAAGGAGGAGTATTACCTAACTTTAAGACATTGTTGAAAGAAAAAATTGAGAAGTTGGACTTGATTAAAATTAAAAACTTCTGCTATGTGAAAAGATGATATAAAAAAATGAGAAGACAAGTCACAGACTGGGAGAAAATATTTGCAAAACCCATATCTGATAAAGGACTTGAATTCAAAGTAAAGAACTCTTAAACTCAACAATAAGAAAACAAACAACCCAAATAAAAAATGGGTGAAAGAACTGAATAGACACTTCACCAAAGAAGATATCAATGGCAAATAAGCATATGAAAAGATGCTCAACTTCATATGACATTAGAGAATTGCAAATTAAAACAATGAGGCACCACTGCAGACCTATTAGAATTGCTAAAATTCAAAACACTGACAATACCAAGTGCTAGAGAGGAGTATCAGGAACCCTTATTCTTTGTTGGGAATGCAAAACGGTACAAGCTATCTTTGAAGATGGGTTGGCAGTTTTGTAAAAACCTAAAAACACTCTTAGCATGCAATGCAGCTGTGTAGCAATTGTACACCCAGGTA
The DNA here is from genome assembly GCA_008750895.1 of Mirza zaza. Classification (NCBI taxonomy): domain Eukaryota; kingdom Metazoa; phylum Chordata; class Mammalia; order Primates; family Cheirogaleidae; genus Mirza; species Mirza zaza. Next base: position 115,164 of record VSMD01057673.1, on the reverse strand, counting down.
TTTATCCAGTTGAGATGAAAATTTCTACACAAAAACCTATACTAGTTTATACTAGTTTCATTCATATCTCCAAACTGGAAACGATTCAATAGGTGAATGACTTAATTAACCGTAGTACATCCAGACAACAGAGTATTATTCAGCATTAAAAAGAAATGCGCTATCATATCATGTAAAGGCCTGTAAGAACTTTAATTGCATATTGCTAAGTGAAAGAAGCTAGTCTGAAAAGGCTACATATTTTATGATTCCCACCATACAACATTCTGGAAAAGGCAAAATTATAGAAACACTGAGAAGATCAGTGGTTGCCAGGATTTCAGGGAGAGGGGAAGGGGTGAATAAGTGAAGCACAGGGGATTTCTAGGGTGGTGAAATTATTTTGTGTGATACTATAATGGTGGATACATGCATTTATGCATTTGTCAAAATCCATAGAACTATACAACACAGAGTTAACTATACTGTAAAAATTAAGAATGTGTCAACATTGGTTCATTAATTGTAAAAAATGTACCACACTAATATAAGATGCTAATGGGAGGTGAGACTGGTACAGAAAAGGGATATAAGATATATCATGCTTAATTTTTCTGTATATCTAAAACTATTTTTAAAATAGTCTATTAATTTAAAGTTGCAGAATAAATAAAGTAAAACAACAAATAGAACAAAAATGAGAGGAGAGGAAATCAAACTAATGAGTATAAATTACTTCAGTTTGCCATTAAGGGGAGGATAAATATGGTGAGATGGTGGTAGTTGGAAGGAGTTGTTCTGGAGTTTATTGAGGTGCTTGCTGTGTTAATGTGTTTTATTTTAATAGGAAAGAATGAGAAAATGAAGATCTTGGTGTAACTTTTATTAAATAAGCTAGCTTTGATTGGTTCCATGTAAGTGGGCAGCAAATATTCTTCCATTCTTCTACCACTGCCCTTCAAACTCTTGTGTCACACATCTCTCTCCCAGGGCTTTTCTAGTCACTTTTATACATTAGTTCCATCTCATTTTCAGATATTAAAGAGTTAATTCAATCTAAGTCAGTATTTCCACCTAGCATAAAATCAAACCTTATCCCTTCTCCCAGCTCAATCTAGGCCTGCTAATTTTTATACAAGCCAAGCGAAAGAGGGGCATGATCAGTTCTTTCACCCTGTTCTTTTACTTTCCTTTTTCAACTTACATTATAGTTTCTGTATCCTCCATAGGTGGGGCTAGGAGTGGAGAATAGTTAAGGTGAGAATCAGCATCAATTTTGTACCCCCTGAAATACCAGGAAATACAAGTCAAGTAGTTTCAAGGATTCTCTTGTCTTACTCTGGTTTGGAGACTGCACTGGGTGAACCAATAAGTTTTGCTGATCTGCAAGTATCAGTGGGGAAGGTAGATAGGGAAGTAGTGAGGTATTATTTTCTCCTTGTGGCATACACTCTTATTCTTTATAAATGGTTCTCTAAGAGTCCCTCTCAATTAGTTTGAGATGGGGGACATCATCCCCATTCTACCCACCAGGGGGAGGGGAAAACTAGAAGAATGCATAGTCTTCCAACAGCTCTATTCAGAAGAAATCCCCTCTCTGAACCCAGATCAATCTCTAGCCATCTCTTATATATAAATAACAGGTGGGTGAAGGGTTGAAAGAGTTGTTTGGGCCATCTGCTTGCAAGTTTTGCCTTAATGAATCTATTATCTCTACATTAGAATGTAAAGGTCCTTCCCATTTATTGCACTAAGCTGAAACAACAGAAAAATGTCATTTAACATTCTGTTGCATAGGAAAGAAAGGACATATTTAATGTAGTGAGGTGCCTAAGAATTCGGACTCAGTGCATTTTCTGGACCTAAGAGAGAAAAGAATACTTATTGTTGTAACCTAAATGAACTTATGGAACCTGATAGCACTATCAGAATGTTATCATGTTCAAAAGACACATTGGTCTGACATCCAGCATTCAAAAGAAATGTAAATCTTTACTCAAGAAAACTTCAAATAAGAGAGTGCTAATGATATATGATAAATAGCAAAACTTCATCAAAATAATTTTATCCATCCATATTATCAGAGTTTTAGTGGAAATCACTCAAAAATATTTTCTTGTAGCCCACTCTTCTCTCCTACAATTCTATTCTTCCAAGAGTAGCTCCTTACCCTTTCCAAAACTAATACAATTTAGCCTTTTCATTTCTCCAGTTGTTTACTCTAACTTTATCCCAGGCAGCTCAACAGAAGTGCTGATAGTTGAGCAAGCACAAATAGAAACAATTTTAGAAGGTGAGAGAGGGGTGAGTGGGTAAAGAAAAGTTATGAATGCTAAGACATTAAAAGTTTTGTCTCTGATATCTTAATAAATAAAATCTAATTTTCCTTTTTTTTTCCTTTTTTGGTGTAGCCAAAACTGATGAAACTAAGTCACCACATGTAGTGTTCATTCAAGATGAAACCATTTCAATTAAAAGAGATGAAACTAGTTTTCCTGATGTTTCAGGAAGTAAATCACCAATACCCATCAAAATCCAAAATTTATGTTTTGATTGTCATGTACGAAAAAGAGTGGCTACAATTTCAACACGCCCAGCACCTACTAAGAATGTCCACTGGCACATTCCAGATACTGCTACTGGTTCCATATTTTTCCCAAGTTCTTATTCAGCTTCCACTCGAGTTTTTGGGAAAGGAACAGACCAAATAAAAACATCAAGGAAGTCAAAAAAAATGTTAAAAGATGTTTATACTAGCAAAGAACTAGAAGGCCTTTTAATTCTTTCTTCAGTGTTCTCTAAGCCTCTAATTACTTCTTGCGAACTCATCCCTTCCAAACACAAGAAACCATACCCCAGGTATCAACCTTTGTCAAGGAGCCCAAGCTCTACTTATCAGCACATCTTGACAGATGTCAGTGAAGCAGCCGAACGCCCTCTACCTCGTACTACAACTGGTAAACCAGAAAGACAGTGGCTTGACGTTTTACCACAAAAATCTTCGGTGAAACTAAGTGTTACTCAATATCCAGTTGATATTTACCTACCAGGACCAGTTTTACCAAGAAGACCTCCCAGACAGTCTATGATAGGTAAATACAATGTGAACATGGTCTATAATAATGGAGTCAAGTAGAGCAAAGGGGAGAGGAGGCATACAAACAAATGATGCCCCCAACCCCTATTGGGTTTGCAGGGTGGGAATTATCTTTTGTCTACACATTGAATTCTAGGGCCATAGGGCAATAATAGAAGGTCTGACGTTGCAGATCTGCCAAGGCCAAACTGGGTACTCTATACAGACTATGGTGATAGGAACCAACAAGGGAACTCAACAGATCAGAACAGCTAAAACAAAGAAGCAGTGAGCATGAACATTCACTTAGAAAATGATCTAGATGAACTCCAGAAGTGGAACACCAATGCTGATGGATTTTCATGGATAATCCTAATTAATTAAATGATGAACAATTATACTGAAGTCATAAGACCCTCAAATGAATTCTTACAAGTATCCAAAAGTTGTCTCATTTATTTCTTTTTTTCTAGAAACTCTTGCAACAGACAATGAATATATAGATACTGTCTCAAAGGAAGTCTCTCGAAAACCAACTGAAGGTAAATGCTAAATTTATACAATTCTTTTAGAAACTCTATATAAGATTATCTCTCTATAAAAATATTTTTGATTTTGTGTATTTATATGTGTGTATGTAATTCACACATACATACTATACACATCTCACCTCATTTTCAGTTCCTTTAAGCCATTTACTCAGAAGCTATTTTTAAACTATTGACCATGAACCAGATATTAGTGATGTTGAGAGTATAAAAGCAGTTATATTCTTAATCTGTGTGGGCCAAACAGACATGCAATAACATAAGCTGACTATTTACCATGTGACAGGCACTGTTTTAAGGCTTTCCCCTTAGTTACCTAGCAGAAACAAGCGAAAAATATCTTTGAAGAAAGATTACATCATCTTAGACTTCACATTATCTCTACAAACAATCCCTCTAATATAGTATTATATAGCAAACAATTTGCAATTACCAGGCACACAAAGAGAAAGACAAACATGAATGAAAACTAGCAGAAACAATAAGCAGTACAAACATACACATGGGAGTACTAGTTGTTAGGATTATCAGACACAGATTTTAAAATGACCTGATGATTTCTGGTTCTGCCCGTGATTGAGTAACTTGTATTGGACTAACCTTCTTATGAAAATCAACTATTAAAGCTGCCAAAAAAAGATAAAATAGCTATTGAAGGAATTGGTGAGTAGCCAATTATAGGCATGACTTGAATGGCAATAATCCCTGAAAGAAGGGAAGCTCTACCTTTACCTTGGCTTTTGTCTGAGGTGTGGGAGAATAGATCACAAGTAGAAAGTCATAATTTTAGTGCATTGAAAAGATAACAGTAATTCTTTAGATCTGCCAATATAATTGGGACATGTAGAGCAATATCTTGGAGAGAAGAGAATTGAATGGAAATACATTTTAAAATCTGCATACAAGCTGAGTGAAATGGTGCACACCCATAGCTACTTGGGAGGCTAAAGTGGGAGGATCACTTGAGCCCAGGAGTTTGAAACTTGCCTGAGCAACATAGCAAGATTTGTCTCTTAAAAAATAAAAAAATATGCATACAAACTCCCATAAGAGTGCTGGCGGATTTCTAAGCTGTGCATGTACAGGATAAGACTCTGAGAAACATAGCACAAAGCATCAGCTGAGAAGATAAGATTTGAGCATAGATTTTGCAGTTGTATAAGAAACAAATGATGGAGTGCAAGCTCTGCCAAAGTGTCGGGGCCTTTATAAACACACTGGACTTTTAGTCAAAGACTCAGAGGACCTGCACCTTAGGAATAAAAATGATATTTTAGGAAAAAGGACAAAATCTAAATAGACTAGCACTATCAAACCTCAAAACAAATCCTTGATAAATCAAAGTGATGCTTTCTGCCCAACTGCAGAAAATCTAACACTTGTTAGAGAGAGAGAGAGCATTATCTAGACCAGGCATCCTCAAACTACGGCCATGGGCCACATGCCGCCTGCCAAAGACATTTATCTGGCCCACCGCTGCTTCCTGTCCTGCTTAGCAGACAACTCGTCCCGGGCTCACAGTGAGCACTCTCCAATGGTCGGAGAGACAGTGAACTGGCCCCCTGTTTAAAAAGTTTGAGGACCCCTGATCTAGACCTATTAAAATTGTTCACTCAAAAGCATTATATTTCTAGGTATTTTATTTTCTTTGCTGCTATTATGAAGGGTATTGAGACTTTGATTTGGTTCTCAGTTTGACTGTTGTTGGTGTATAAGAATGCTACTGATTTCTGTACATTGATTTTGTAACCTGAGACTTTGCTGAATTTATCAATTCCAGTAGTCTCATAGCAGAATATCTGTAGTTTTCTAGATAAAAGATCATATTGTCAGGAAAGAGCGATAGTTTCACCTCTTCTGCCCCCATTTGGATGCCCTTGATTTCCTTCTCTCGTCTGATTGCTCTGGCTAGGACTTCCAGCACTATGTGGATAGAAGTGATAATAGAGGGCAACCTTGTCTGGTTCCAGTGCTAAGAGGGAATGCTTTTAGTTTTTCCCCATTCAGTATGATGCTGGCTATGGCTTTGTCATATGTGGCTTTTATCATTTTGAGGTAAGTCATGTCTGTGTCCATTTTGTTAAGCATTCTTATCATAAAACAGTGCTGAATTTTGTCGAATGCTTTTTCTACATTTATTGAGAGGATCATACAGTCTTCGTTTTTACTTCTATTTATGTGTTGAATTACATTTATAGATTTGTATATGTTGAACCATCCCTACAACTCTAGGATGAAGCCTACTTGGTCTTGATAGATTATTTTTTTGATAAGCACCTGGATTCAGTTTGCTAGGATTTTCTTGAGAATTTTTGCATCTATATTCATAAGGGATATTGGGAACCAATTGAGAGGCATCAATTTACCAGACTTCAAGCTGTACTATAAGGCTATTGTAACTAAAACAGCATGGTACTGACACAAGAACAGAGACATAGACCAATGGAACTGAACTGAGAACCCAAATATAAAACCATCCTCATATAGACATCTAATCTTTGACAAAGCAGACAAAAACCTACACTAAGGAAAAGAATTCTTATTCAGTAAATGGTGCTGGGAAAATTGGATAGCCACATGTAGAAGACTGAAACAGGATCCTCACCTCTCAACTCTCACAAAAATCAACTCATGGTGAATAATAGAATTAAACCTAAGGCATGAAACTATAAGAATTCTAGAAGAAAAAGTTGGAAAAACTCTTATAGACATTGGCCTAGGGAAAGAATTTATGAAGAAGACCCAAAGACAATCACGACAACAACAAAAATAAATAAATGGGACCTGATCAAATAAAAAAGCTTCTGCACAGCCAAGGAAACTATCATAAGAGTAAACAGACAACCTACAGAATAGGAGAAAATATTCACAAGCTACACATCCAATAAAGGGCTGATAACTAGAATCTATATAGAACTCAGGAAAATCAGCAAGAAAAAAAAATTAAACAACCCCATTAAAAAGTGGGCAAAAGACATGAACAGAAACTTTTCAAAAGAAGACAGAATGGCCAACAAACATATGAAAAAATGCTCAATATCTCTAATCATCAGGGAAATGCAAATCAAAACCACAATGAGATATCACTTATCTCCAGTGAGAATGGCCTTTATCAGAAAGTCCCCAAACAATAACTGTTGGCATGGATGTGGAGAAATAGAAACACTCATACACTGCTTGTGGGACTGCAAACTAGTACAACCTCTGTGGAAAGTAATATGGAGATAACTCAAAGAGATACAAGTAGAACTGCCATTTGATCCAGTAATCCCATTACTGGGCATCTACCCAAAGGAAAAAAAGACATTCTATAAAAAAGACATCTGCACTTGAATGTTTACAGCAGCACAGTTCACAATTACAAAGATGTGGAAACAACCCAAGTGCCAATCAATACATGAGTGGACTGATAAAACAGGGTATATGTATACCATGAAGTTCTACTCAACCACAAAAACAATGCTGATATAGCGCCTCTTGTATTATCCTGGATAGAACTGGGATCCATTCTACTAAATGAAGTATCCCAAGAATGGAAAAACAAGCACCACATGTACTCACCATCTCTAACTTACCTTATTAAGTTAATAAAGTTAACTTATTAAGTTAAGTTAATAAATTATTAAGAATTTCACTCCATCAAGGTATTAACTGATCAACACTTATGTGCACACATAGTAGTAACATTCATCGGGTATTGGGCAGGTGGGGGGGAGGAGGGAGTGGGTATATTCACACCTAATGGGTGCGGTGCCCATCATCTGGGGGATGAACACTCTTGAAGCTCTGACTTGAGTGGGGCAAAGGCAATATATGTAACCTAAATATTTGTACCCCTGTAAGATGCTAAAATAATAAAAAATAAAATAAAGTATACCATATATTGCCTACCTATATTCATATAACTAAAAATTTTTCTATTACAGTAACAAAAATAACATGTTGACATAAAAAGTCAAACATTAAATTAAGAAGTCACAAAGCATCCTTAACAACAGAGTAAAATCTCTGAAAACTCGTAGAAAGAAAGAGACAGTAGAGACAGCCCCATATTTGATTCAGTTATTAGCATTTCAAACAGGGATTTAAAAATAACTATGATTACCATGTCTAAGAAAATAAAGAGAACATTGGAGAATTTCACTAGAAAACTGTTATTTTGGGTTTTAAAAATAAGAGGCAAATAAAAATTTACAGCACAAAAAATATAAGAAATTAATAATTCTAGATTAATCTAGCTAGTGCACTATCAATTTTGCTTATCTTCTCAAGGGACAAACTATTCGGTTTTTTGATCCTTTGTATTTTGTTGTTTGTTTATTTGTTTCAATTTCATTTAGTTATGCTTTTGTCTTTGCTATTTCTTGTCTTCTGCTAACTTTGGGTTTGGTTCTCATTTTCTAGTTACTTAAGGTGTAATATTAGGTTGTTAATTTGTGATCTTGCTGTCATTTTGATGTAGGTGTTTAGTGCTATAAACTTTCCCCTTAGCACTAAAATTTTCATCTTAATTTCATCATTTACCCAAAGATCATTCAGCAGTAGATTGTTTAATTTCCATGTAGTTGTATTGTTTTGAGAGTTCCTCTTGAAAATGATTTCTCATTTTTTCTACTATAGTCTAAGAAAATAACTTGATATGATTTCAGTTTTTTCAAAATTTGTTGAGACTTGTTTTGTGGCCTAATATAGGGTCTATCTTGGAAAATGTTCCATGTGCTGATAAGAAGAATGTATATTACGCAGTTTTGGGGTAGAATGTTCTGTGAACATCTCTAGAGTCCCATTTGAGTCTAGTGTTTCTTTATTTTTTTCCTCAGTAATATGTATAGTTCTATCAGTGGCGTGTCAAAATCTCCCACAATTAATATATTGCTGTTTATTTTTTTTTTTGTTAGGTGTAGTAGTATTTGTTTTATGAGTCTGGGAGCTCCAGTGTTAGATGCATATATATGTAAGATTGTTATATCTTGTTGTTGAATCAATCCCTTTATTATTATACAGGTGTCCCAAAAATCACCATACATAGGGAAAATGGGAAATTGTAGCTAAATGTACCTTTACTTACAAAATATTCATTACAAAATTTTACATAACTTTTTCTTTGTATGGAGACTTTTGGGAAACCCTATATAATGACCTTCTTCATCTTTTTTTTTTTTTTTACTGCTATTGATTTAAATTCTGTCTTATCTGATACAAGAATAGCTACTCCTGATCACTTCTGGGTTCTATTTGTATGGACTATTTTATTCCATTTCTTTACTTTGAGTTGATGAGACTCTTTATGAGTTACGTGGCTCTCTTGAAGACCACGGATGTTTGGGCTGTTTTTTATTCCATTCCACCAATCTATATCTCTTAAGTGGGGCATTAGGACCATTTATTAACACATTCAGTGTTAATAATATGAGATAATGTCCCAGACCTTATGTCAATTGTTATTTAGTTGCTTTGTGTTCTTCCTTGTGTTACTGTTTTATAAAAGCTGTGAGCTTTTTCTTACTCTTGTGCATTTTTATACTGGTGAGTATTGACCATTTACTTCAATGTTTAAAACTTCCTTGAGCATTTATTTGTGTGGATGGTCTGGTGGCGACAAATTCCCTTAGCAATTGCTTGTCTGGGGAAGAATTTATTTCTCCTTCATTCATTAATCTTAGTTTTGCAGGATACAAAATTATTGGCTGACAATTATTCTGATTAAGAAGATTAAAGATAGGACCTCAATCTCTTCTGATTTATAAAGTGTCTTCTCAGAAGTCTGCTGTTAGTCTGATGGGTTTTCCTTTGTAAATTACTTGATGTTTTCATCTCACAGCTCATAGAATGTTCTCCTTCATGTTGACTTCAGCCAGTGTGATAATTATGAGCCTGGGTGATATCCTTTTTGCAAAGAATCTTCCAGGAGTTCATTGACCAGCTTCTTATACCTGAATGTCTAAATCTCTAGCAAGACCAGGGAAGTTTTCCTCCATTATTCCCTCAGATAGGTTTTATGAGCTATGTACTTTTTCTTCTTTTCCGTCAGGGATACCTATTATTCATATATTTGGGCATTTTACATAATTCCAATTTCTTTAAGACTTGGTTCATTTATTTTGGTTCTTTTTTCTTTATTTTTAATTGGCTGGGTTAATTAAAAAGCCTTCTCTTCAAGCTCTGAAATTCTTTCTTCTACTTAGTCTAGGCTGTTAAAACTTTCTACTATATTTTGAGATTCCCTAAATGACTCTTTTATTTCCAGAAGTTCTGTTATGTTTTCTAAAAAAATAAATAAATCTATTTGTTTAGTAAATTTTTCATTCATGTATTGATTTTTTTTGTTTCAAATAAGCTCAATCAGAAATGAAAAAGGAGACAATACAACTGATACAACAGAAGATCATCTGAGACTACTATAACACTTATTTGCACACAAACTAAAATACCTAGAGAAAATGAGTAAATTCCAGGAAATGCACAAACTCCCAAGCTTGAATCAGGAAGAAATAGAAATCCTGAACACAGCAATAATGAGCAGTGAGATTTAATCAGTAATAAAAAATTTCCCAACTAATAAAAACTCAGGACCAGAGGGATTCACAGCTGAAGTCTACCAGAACTACAAAAAAGAACTGGTACCAATTCTATGGAAACTATTCCAAAAGATTAAGAAGGAGGGAATCCTTAATTCATTCTACAAATCCAGTATCACCCTGATACCAAAGCCAGGAAAGGACACAACAAAAACAAGAGCTACAGACTGATATCATTGATGAATATAACTGTAAAAATCTTCAACAAAATACTAGCAAACGAAATCCAAAGCACATCAAAAATATAATTCACCACAATCATGTGGGTTTTTTACCAGGGACTCAAGGATTGTTCAGTATTCACAAATCAATAACTATGATTTACCACATAAAGATAAGTAAAAATATAAACCATATGATTATCTCAATAGATGCAGAAAAAGCACTTGATAAAATCAAACATTCCTTCATAATAAAAACCTACAAAAGCTAGGTGTAAAAGGAACACACCTCAAAATAATAGAAGCCATATATAGCAAACCCACAGCCAGCATCATTCTGACTGCAGAAAACTTTAAAGCGGCCGGGCGTGGTGGCTCAAGCCTGTAATCCTAGCTCTTTGGGAGGCCGAGGTGGGCGGATCGTTTGAGCTCAGGAGTTCGAGACCAGCCTGAGCAAGAGCGAGACCCCATCTCTACTATAAACAGAAAGAAATTAATTGGCCAACTAAAATATATATAGAAAAAATTAGCCGGGCATGGTGGCACATGCCTGTAGTCCCAGCTACTTGGGAGGCTGAGGCAGCAGGATTGCTTGAGCCCAGGAGTTTGAGGTTGCTGTGAGCTAGGCTGACGCCATGGCACTCACTTTAGCCTGGGAAATAAAGTGAAACTCTGTCTCAAAAAAAGAAAACTTTAAAGCATTCTGCCTAAAAACTGGAACAAGGCAAGGATGGAAAAGAAAGAAATAACAGGTATCAGAATTGGAAAAGAGGAGTCCAACTACCTTTGTTTGCCATCAATATGATCTTATACCTAGAATACCCTGAAGACTCCTCCAAAAGACTCCTAGAATTGATAAATCAATTCAGAAAGTTGAAGGTTATAAAGTCCACATAGACATTGGCAAATCAGTAGTATTTGTTTTTCCTGTGGGGGAATCTATAAACTGAGGTTAAGAGTTAAATTACATAGGGCATTTGAATCATGCATCAAGGTGACGTTAGGAAAAAGTGAGGCTGATGTCTAGCTGAGTTATGCTTATGTGATGCCATTTAGTAATTTTTTGTCTCAAGAAGTTTTTTTATGTAATTCATAATAAAATTCTAAAATGTATGCTGGGGTGCAATGGCTCATGCCTGTAATCCTAACACTTTGTGAGGTTGAGGCAGAAGGGTCGCTAAAGCCCAGGAGTTTGAGACTAGCTTGGGCAACATAGTGTTACCCTGTCTCTACAAAAAAATTTTTTTTAATTAGCCAGGTGTGGTGGCACATGCTTATAGTCCCAGCTACTTGGGAGGCTGAGGCAGAATGATTGCTTTAGCCCAGGAGTTTGAGGTTGCAGTGAGCTATGATAATACCACTGCACTGTAACCCAGGCAACAGAATGAGACCAAAAAAATTTTTTTAATTACATATAGTACAAAAAGATTGAGATTGATCATCTGAATTATCCAGATATAAATCTATGAGCATATGGTTTTCCTTTTGAAAGACAGTTATGCCATCTAATATTAAATAACAAAACAAAACAACACTCAATTTGTCAAACAGACAACTGATATTGGGTAGATGAGGGTTATGGGGGATCCCTTCCAGAGATTTTGTATAGCTAACCCCTGAGAGTAACTCAGTGCTAACATAAATACCTTTTAACTTTAACTCTAAGTGATTACACATTGAAGTTTCATGTTTTATTTATTTAGTTTACTACGGCAAAACTAGACTAATAGAATCAGATAGAAATGTTATACGCGGTGAAGGTTTCAAGACTATTACAGCAACTCGATATGAAACAATAATAGCCATGACCAAATTGGCTATAGTAAACTGTCACGTACATGGAAGAAATGCACTTAATCTTAAGGTATGCAAAATCTTTTTATTTACAATGTCCAGTTGTGTTATCAATTATTTTTGTTTTAGGTTTCCCAACATAGGTAAATTTCTATGTCATTGAAGAGTTTTTCTGGTTGCAATAGAGATTTCCCAGAACCACATTCTAATTGCATCTCTAAACATATCTGCCTTCAGTATTAAAAGATGCTCAGATTTGAAATAATTATAGTGCTTTTTTCATTAGTTAGCATGGTAAGAGAAATGGGATTCAGATTTATCATATTTTTAAGTTATCAGCAATCTTTGGTCCTATAAAAAATCTAGTACTATGCTGGCTTTTCACTAAACATAAGCTCTATACGATGGACAGCAATAATACTAGTTTCAATTTATTAAGCTCCTATTATATACCAATTACACATTACTTCTAAAACTCACAGTCCTGCCAAGTAGATATTACAGTATTCATCTTAGAGGTAAAAGCACTGAGGCTCAATGAAAGTAACGTGCACAACATCTCACAGTAAGCAAGTCAGAGAGCTTAGGTTTTAACCTAGAACTCTTTGGCCTCAAAATCAATGCTCTTTTATATTAAATTTTATTTTGATATAGGCTCAAACCCATAGAAAATTTCAAAATCAGGAAAAGCTGCAGAGTGCGTTTCTTTGAAAAATCAGGGTATTCAAAAATGTTTACATATATTGAAAAATTTGGAAAGCCACATGCATGCCCAATGCTATACGCATTCTAAGAAAAGACCTGAAAAGGCCCGAGCTTTCACATCTGGCTGACTTCCTGGTGCAGTACAAGCAGGAAGTGAAGGCTAAGGCAGAGTTGTAAATGGCCTAGCTAATCATCCCCTAAAAATTAAATGAGTATGTGTGTGTGTGTGTGTGTGTGTATGTGTATTAAATGAAACAAATAAACCTACTTTATTTAAAGGTAGAGAAATAGCTACATTGTATTAGTCCATTTGCATTTCTATAAAGGAAATACTTGGGGCTGGGTCATTTATAAGGAAAAGAGGTTTATTTCACTCATGGTTCTGAAGGCTGCACAAGAATCTTTCATGTCACCAGCATCATCTTCTGGTGAGGGCTTCAGGGAGCTTCCAATCATGGTGGACAGTGAAGGGAGAGCAGGCATGTCACATGGTGAGAGAGATCAAGAGAGAGAGAGGGGAGGTACCAAGCTCTTTTGAACAATCAGTTCTCACGACTAACAGAGCAAGAACTCACTCATTTCCATCTGGCGGGCACCAAGCTATTCATGAGGGATCTAACACTGTGACCCAAACACTAGGCCTCACCTTCAACATTGGAGATCAACTTTCAACCTGAGATTTAGGGGTATCTCCCCAAATCTTATTCAATTGATATGTTATTCAATTGATATATGAATAACAATTTACACAAAACAAATGCAGTGATTAATATACTGCATACTCAATGCATAAATGCTTAACACTTGCTAGTGTAATTCAAGAGGCTGAGAAAGCCTCCATATTCTTTGTGCTATTTAGTTCTTCACATTCCTTCCATGATAACCACAGCAAACAGAATTTATTATGGGATGAGAAAAGCATGATCCAGGGGACCTCTGATTGGCAGGCCTCAGTTGATATCCACAGTGAAGGTCCCTGGAATCCATGAAGCAACATGAAAATCACGGATATCCACTCATTCAGCCCATATTTATTAAAAACCCTCTGTGTACCAGTGGTAAACTATCTCACTGTGTGTCACTGATCAAAACAGACAAGATGTCTATTTCATGGAGCTTAAACTTTAGTGTAGTGAGATCATACACACACACATACATACATACATTTATGTGTAATATGTCCTGTGGTGATAAGAGCTATGAAGCAAAGTAAAGCAAGTGGAGGGGATAGGGAGCCAAAGACCAGGCACTGATTCGAGAGGTGGCCATTTATGATAGATTGGTCAGAGAAAGCCTTTCGTTTTGGATGATTTATAGGCAAATGGCTGACAAGAAGCAGGCAGCTGAGTAAAGGGAGACAATAATTCATGAAATGGATAGGGGCAGAGCTTTCCAGGCAGGAGGAAATGTAAAGCCAGTAGGTTTACCTTTTCCCAAGGGAGGTCATCTGAGCACACTAAGTAGGATAATTAGAGCCTGTGACAGACACATTTCTGCCACCTAACCTGTACCACCAGTTCTGTAGAGAAGAGAAAAATGTTTAATGACAGGAACAAGAGGCACTTGTTTCTGTCTGCTACCAATGCATAAACAGTGATATATATTAATACTTTTAATAATAAGTTAGTCTTGAACCCAGTTCCATCAATTCTGAGGTTCTTTAGCCATGAACTTTTTAATTTTTATATAGCACATGCCAACAGCATAATGCCTTGGCAACGATGCCTCTTTTCCCTACAAGCCAAGGTTTGATCCTCCAGCGTCAGAGTTCCTTGGTTCATTCAGTCGATCACTACCAATTTTACACCCTCTGAGAAACAAATAGTGCAGCTGTCCCGGAGCATTAAAGATACTTGTGGTGGGGCAGGGGAGGACACTAGACATATCACAGTCAGTTGCTATAACAAAATGCCATGGACTGGTGGCTTAAACAGCAAAAAGCTATCTATTGCAGTTCTGGAGGCTGAGAAGTCCAAGATTAAGGTGCTGGTAGATTTGGTTCCTGGTGAAGGCTCTCTTACAGATGGCTGCCTTCTTGTTGTGCCTGCACGTGGCAGACACAGAGAAAGCTCTGGTCGTCTCTTCTTCTTATGAGGTCATAAATCCCATCATGGGTGTCCTTAAGACCTCATCTAAACCTAATTACCTCCCAAAGGTCCCACTTTCAAATACCATAATATTGGGGATCAGAGCTTCAACATATAAATTTCGGGGTAGGGGACAAAAACAATCAGCAAGACAAAGTATTTCCTCAGTCAAAAATTGTGATATCTAACAAAAAGTTTTAGGTGCATGTTAGATTAATAGATAGGTAACAGAGAAATAGAAATAGGGACTAAAAAAGGGAATAAAGGAGTTAATTAAGTATAAAATGACTCCATTACTTATATTTCAGCATGTAGCAGGCAATCCATAAATATTTGCTTGTTACTGATTGAAATAATGTTGTCATACATATAGCACCATACTTATCACATATATAAATACTTAGTAGTGTTTTTGTGTTTCTATTTTGTGCATACTTAAGAAATTATTATTATGACCAACTAAAAAAATGAATAGAAGCTGAGTATAGGCTTGTTAGTGTATGGTATCAAACATTGTCACTCAGATTATGTGCTCATTTTGTTTTACTCTTATGTAAAATATTTTGTGCATTGTTAATTAACATGTTATATCCTGTCACTTTCTTTTAGGGCTATTTTCTCCTGAATTGTCCAGACTTAACATCTTTGGCTTTCCAATTGATATATCTTAATTTATCATTTAATGATCTTTGTTACTTTCCCACAGAAGTAAGTTCCTTTGTATAATTATATATTGATATGATTTATTATTATAAATAGTAATTATGATAAAAAGTAGATATCTTATGATACTCTGAAGTCACTATAAAGTACTATAAATAAATTTGGGGTTGTATCTAAGAAAAAGACTTATTTTCATAAGTCCGAAAAGTACAGTACACCTTTCTTAGGAAGGTCCATGATACAATCCTCAAGGCCTATGTTATAGTCAGCCTCTGAAATATGTTTTCATAATTATACAATGTATATTAAATAATTTATTTATTCTTCTAACTCTGAATAAAAACTAAAATAAACCTTATCCATGTGTTAATCAGAAGCTTTAAAAACAAAGTTAGTGACCAGGCAATGTTGTAACAAGTTTTAATTATCATAAGTTAATATATGATATTCTATATAACAAAATGTTTATTAAGTTATCAAAGATAATCAGATATGAGATGACCTAATTTAATGTCATGTTTAATGAATGAGTCATTATGATTAATTAGGGAAAATTGTGTTTTCTGTGTCTTTAGTCATTGCTTCATTGGTCACTGAGTGGTTGTTTTGTGAATTGATTTCCAGAGTATTGCCTATTAGTGAATTGATTTTGGCAAATTTACTTTCTTCCTATTTCAAACATATAGTATTGAAAACATATTTTTTCTGTAATATCATGTTTTTATTTTCACTAGGAAAAGTTACTTTTTCTTTTCTATTATATAACACTAGTCTTATTACTTTGATGAGGACAAAATGACACAAATTCCCAAGGAATATAGAGATCTTATTTCTTCACATCAATTTAATCTTCTTTTAAGTAGATACAGATAAAGCTTGTGTATTTGCTGAAGAATACTTCACTCACTAAAAAATAATGTATAAATACAAGGCAGCTCTTCAGATATAAGATATAAAGTGCTCATTTATAAAGTGACAGAAATCAATAGAACTTGTCATTAAAATGCAGATCTGTGTTATATAGCTATAGATAAAATATTCCAATGACAATAATAATATCAAGACTTAGAAGGGATACACTGGGGCTAGGCTAATGATGCCCGATTATTAGCATAGTGTAAAGGTAATGAGTAGAAAACTGGAAGCTGGGGTAAGTTGAGTGACTGGAATTATTACAGGCTTCAGGGAAATTCAATATGGGGGAATCAGGCAGAATGCAAAGTTCACAAAATAGTTTAAAATAGGTAAAGGTAGAAGCAAAAATGTTAAGTAAGAAGGTTAATATAACAAACCCTATAAACATATACTTGGTCTCCTTCTTTTAGGTTCTTTAAAAGACATAAAATCATATACAATAAAATTATAGTAATGTATTATTAGATCTGTAACATATATGGATGTAATATATAAAATTATAGCACACAAGGGGAATTGGGAATACAGTATTTAGGAGGAACATTTTCATATCTCATTGGAATTAAGTTAGTATAAATCTGAAGTAGATTCTGATAAGTTAAGGTGTATATCTAACCCCTAAAGCAATGACTAAGAAAATAACTCAAAAGAATATACTGAAAAAATTATTAAAGTAATTAAAACGTTACACAAGAAAAATATTCACTTGATACAAAAGCAAGCAGTAAAGGAAGAACATAAGACATATAGAGGCCAGGCGTGGTGGCTCATGCCTGTAATCCTAGCACTCTGGGAGGCTGAGGCAGGCAGATTTTGCTCGAAGTCAGGAGTTCGAAACCAGCCTGAGCAAGAGCAAGACCCTGTCTCTACCATAAATAGAAAAAATTAATTGGCCAACTAATATATATATAGAAAAAATTAGCCGGGCATGGTGACACATGCCTGTAGTCCCAGCTACTAGGGAGGCTGAGGCCGCAGGATCACTTGAGCCCAGAAGTTTGAGGTTGCTGTGAGCTAGGCTGACGCCACGACACTCGCTCTAGCCTGGGCAACAAAGCGAGACTCTGTCTCAAAAAAAAAAAAAAAAGACATATAGAAAACTAAAAGTAAAATGGCAGATGTAAATTCAATCATGCCACTAATAATATTAAATGTGAATACATCGAGCAATCCAATAAAAAGATACAGATTATCAGACTAAATTAAAAAAACAAAGTTAAATGATATACTGTCCACAGGAAACACACTTAAGATTGAAAGTACAAAACTATTGAAAGTAAAAGCATGAGAAAATATATATCATGCAAATAGCAACCATGAGAAAGCTGGAGTGACTATACTAATATAAGAAAAAATAGATTTTAAAACAAAAAATGTTACTAGACATAAAGAGGGACATTTTTTCAATCCATCAGGATAAAATAACATTAAAAATATATGTGTATTTAACAACAGAGCCCCAAAGTATATGAAGCAAAATCTGAAAGAATTGAAGAAAGAAATAGAAAATTCAACAATAATAGTTGTACACTTTGATACCCCACTTTCAATGATGCACAGAATAGGCAGAAGAGACACAGGGAAATAGAAGACCTGAACAACACTATAAACCAATTAGACCTAATAGACATCTATGAAATATTCAAGCTAATGATAGCAGAATATACAATTCTCAAATTTACATAGTACATTTTCCAAGATAGATAACATGTTAGACCACAAAAAAAGTCTCAATAAATTTTAAAGGATTGAAAATCATGGAAGTCTATTTTTGGCTACAATAGAATTAAATTGAAAATCAAAAATGGAAAAAAATTTGGAAAGTGACAAATATGTGAAAATTACACAATTCACTGTAAATAACTGGTGAGTCCAAGAAGAAATCAAAAGGGAAATTAGAAAATTTATTTGAGATGAATGGAAATACAACATACCAAAATTTGTTAGATGCATTTACAGCAGTGCTTGGAGGAAAATTTATAGCTGTAATTGCCTATTATTTTTTTTAAAAGTCTCAATTAATAAGCTAATCTTCCATCTTAAGACACTAGGAAAAAAAGAGCAAACTAAACCTAAAGAAAGAATAAGGATGGAGATAATAAAAATTAGTACAGAAATTAGTGAAATAGGGAATAGAAAAACAATATAGATGTTCAACAAAACCAAACATTATTACATTGAAAAAATCAACAAAATTGACAAACCTTACATAGAATGACCAAGAAAAAAGACAAAAGACTCAAGGTGCTAAAATCAAGAATGAAAGAGGGAACATCACTACTGACCTTACAGACATAAAAAATATTTTAAGAGAATACTACAAATAACTGTATACCAACCAATTAAATAACTTAAATGAATGAACATATTCCTAGAAAGACACAAAAATGGACTCAAGAAAAAATAGAAACTATACTGTATTTATTATAACAAGTAAACAGATTCAAAAATAATTAAAAATTTTCCCACAAAGAAAAGTCTAGGACAAGATGGCTTCATGGGTAAACTGTATCAAGCATCTAAAGAAGAATTAAACCAATCCTTCACAAACTCTTCAAAAAAAAAAAAATAGAAGAAGGAACACTTCCCAGTTCAAACCATTAAGCCAAGAATATGATAAGAACAATAACTACAGAACGTTCTTTCTTATGAATATAGATGCAAGGATCTTCAACAAAATGCTATTGAACCAAATTCAGCAACATATAAAAAAAATTTTACACTATGACTAAATTATATTTATGCAAGTAATGCAAGGTTGTTTCAACATACAAAAAGCAATCAATGTCATACACCATATCGATATAGTAAAGGGAAAAAAAACTACACCATTATCTCCATAGACACAGAAAAACACATTTGGGGAAATCCAATACCCTTTCCTAGACAAAAAAAAAAACTCAACATCTATGAATAGAAGGGGACTTCTTCAACCTCATAAAGGGCATCTACAAAAATCCTACAGCTAATATCATAGTTAATGGTGAAAGACTGAAACTTTTCCTCTTAAGACCAGAAGCAAGACAAGGATGTCTACTCTTGCCACTTCTGTTCAGTGTTGCACTGGAGTTTCTAACCAAAGCAATTAGTTAAGAAAAAGGCATCTAGGTTTAAAAGGAAGAAGTAAAACTATCTCTAGCTGCAGATGACATGGTCTTGTATATCGAAATATGAGGGAATTCCCTAAAAAACTATTAGAGCTAATGATTGAGTTCTGCAAGATTGCAGTGTTCAAGCTCAATATACAAACATCAGTTGTATTTCCATATACTAGAAATGAACAATCCTGATAATAAAATTAGGAAAGCAATTTATAATAGCATAAAAAAATCAAATATATAGGAGTAATTTTAGCAAAAGTACAAAACATGCACTGTGAAAATTACAGAATATTGTTGAAAGAAAGGAGACATACATTGGTGGAAAGGCATCCCATGTTCATGGATCTGAATACTTAATATTGTTAAGATGGTAATACTCCCAAATTAATCTACAAATTCATTCAATCTCTATGAAAATTATTATACAACTGCCTTTTTTGTGTAAAATTTGACAAGCTGAGCATAAAATTCATATAGAAATACAAAAAATTCCAAAAATCCAAAACAATTTTGAAAAGAAAAATAAACTAGAAGATTCACACTTCCTGGTTATAAGAATAAGCATGCTCTACTCCACCAATTTTGGATCTTTATGATGATAAAAAGGTTTAATTTAATGTTAAAGAGAGCTAATATAAGACCTTATAAAGATTTATCAGAGAGCAAGAAATATATTAATCAAGCAAAGATCATAGATTTATATGGTATATTCTATTTTAAAATTTCATATGTAAAATTAATATACATGAAATTACTATTATATCTGAAATAATCTGGCTATAATATCTGACACTTCACTGATCATTAAGGTTAATTCCACTTATTTCCCTGGTTCTGCAGATATCTCCTTATGCCCTCATCTTTCCATGATTGCATCATATGAAACCATGAAAACGGATGCCTTCCCACTTAGAAAAAGTCCATTCTTGAGTTAAGGGTATACGAATATGTTACCAAAAGCTCAGCCACTTGTCCTCGAGGCTATATCAGAAGAACGAGAACAAGTGGTTTGAGGGGAAGGAAAGAGAAGTTTTATTACCTTGTCGGCAAAGGAGGAAAAATGATAGACCTTGTCAACTCAAAATCCAAATTTCCTGAACATTAGCAGAAATACAGAGCTCTTAAAGGATGGGTTCTCAGCTTCAGGCAATTACTGTTAACTACAGCTGATGATTCTGATCATACCATCTCCACTGAAGACAATCTGGTGACCTCTGCCCAGGACCTCCCTTTACCAGGTCCCAGCTGGCCCATCTCCTGCTGCACAAACAACAAAAGACTTACCCTGCCCCTCCCAACCACTGGCCTGAGGCAGTGATGCAGGCTTTAGTTCTCAAAAAGGAATGGAGGATGCTTTAAAGAGACAAAAAATATTTTTGCCATTTTTTCAGGCCATTCCCTCTGTTACATATTCCCCACTCTCAATATTTCCCTTCCATATCTATGGGAGGAGGGGTGACTGCACGGTTACAAGTGCAGTAGTTGCACTGTTTCACCAAATTGCTCATATTAATGCTAGCCACTTATTTTGAAGGTTGACCAAAGGTGTTTATTGAGATATATGACAGAGCCAATTAACATTGCTATAGTGATTCTATCACATTAGTTCAAAGTGCTTAGAAAAGGTAACAAGTAGGGATTTGCATACTTTATTATTCCATTCATGTTTGTTTCTTTTTTTTAAATTTTATATTTTAATTTTTTCACCTCCAAGGTTCTGCTTGACATGTTTGTTTCTCTTTTATGTTCCCCAGGTATTTTGTCTTAAAAATTTACAAGTACTGAAACTGAGAAATAATCCTATCAAAGAAATTCCTTCTGAAATTCAAAAACTGAAGTACCTTAGAATTTTTAGCATAGCTTTTAATTGGATTACTGTCCTTCCACCTGGGTAAGGTTGTTAGTTTGAGTTTATAAACACAGAATATAAAGAGTTTACAATTTAGAAAATGAACGATTTCCCTTTTGAAAGCAGCTAGCAGCTAGCAGCTTTGGGATATTTAGTAATTCTTATTCTGTTCTAAGTAGCTTATTTGCTTCTTATTATGATGTTAAAAACAATCCTAACAGTTATATAGGTGGCAATTAATATGGGTCTAATGAATATACATCTAGATATCCATTATCTGAATATGAATTAAATTAACAGAAATCATTTAAAGCAGTTCAGGTGAGAATCTTGCACCTATATCTTTATAACATTTTTGAATATGGAAAGAGCACTGAACTTATAACTAGGAAATCTAGACCTTTGACTTTAAAGTTGATGATAATTACCTATTTGATGTGGAGAAAGTAACTTAACTATTCTCAGCCTCAATTTCCTCATCTGTAAACTAAGAAGACTGGCTTATATGATATTTAAGATCCTTTCAATTCAATAGGAATGCTGATATTTGGGCCTAAAAATCCATATATGGACTGGTAATTATTTAACTCTTAACTTCTAAACCAAAACCTTGACCAAATGTCAAAACAAGATACTTCTTCCAATTAGAGTTTAACAAATTGAATGTAGGTTAAGGGAAAAGGGATAGGGACTCATATGTTTAGAGTTTTGTAACCACAGAAAGCTCTTTGATTTGTCTTTTAATTCTCTTACAAAATGAAGATAATAAATCATTTCAAAAATCCAATTTCTTTTTCTTTTCTCAGAGCTTTTAGATAGAAAAGATAAGAAAAGGAAAAGCAGAGTTGGGGGAGGAAAGAGACATGTTTTGGTGATGTTATTACCCTTTAAGTGAACAAAGGAAACCACATAATTCATGAACAAATACTGTTTGCTATAAAAACAATTTTTAGACACAAACCATGAGGTTATGTGAAAATAACTATCACAAAGGCAAAGTCCTTAAATTTTTTAGTGGATAGCGGAGAAAAAGATGACATAGAAAATTACTACTTTTAACTAACAGAATCAAGTTTTTGCCTTACTTTCTTGATTCAGTTTGCTTTAATTGGCAGGCAGGTTCTTTTGGAAGCAGAAGCTATTTAGAGCGAAGAACCTAACAACCTACTTGAAAGCCTTGTATAAAGAACTGATTCTGAAATTGCACACATTTATGTTCCCATATTTTTTTTTGATTAAAGAAGGGAATTAAATTACTTTGTCTGTACACATCTGAAGAAAACAGATATTGTATTTTAATTCATACTAACTTGGATAAGTTACTTAGCCTCTTGCAGCATCCACTTTTTTTAATATGTAAAATGTAACAATCTTGCAGTAGTATGGTAAAAGATCATTCTAAATTATCATGGACATATAGTAGGATATTAATAAATAATATTTATATTGCTGTGGTGGTCATCATAGTTAACACTTGCAATTATTAATGCTAATCTAATCTTACAAGCTAATAGCAGGGCTCTAGTTTAAGCATCTCATTGCCTAACAATGTGTTAATAAACAAAGCAATGAAATAAATGTAAAAACTTCTACACATCCTATAAAGTATGTAATAGATTTGATGCTGGTGGGGGTATAGAGGATCAGACCAAACTGAGGCTGTCTGAAGAGATTTGCTCTCTAAAATCATATATAGATGAAGCAAATTTCAACTCTAGAACCTATGCACCTTCTTAATTAGCTTCCTCACTGTTGTCTGCTAGCCCAATTAAACCTCACAATCAGCAGGAATATATCATCTATGGTGAAAGCCTGGAACCAGACTAGGTTGCCAGTACTGAAGCGATAAGGGAAGATGAACGAAATAATTCTAGAAACTACCTGAGGCAAGACAATAGCATGATTTTGAATTGAAAGATAACAGCAAATGGTACTAACATTTTCTTTACAGAGATAAGAGATGAACACTGTTTTGAAAAGGCACTTCTTTTGTTTTCCTATTCAATCTCATTAATTTCTCAGAGCAAATGATTTCAAATTAACTGGGATCACCATTCCTTTCATTCAATTGTGATTATGATTCTATACCGTATATAGACACTATGCAAGGCATTAGTTGTATAGAAATATAAACTGTATCCCAGGCCTCCAGAACCTCATCATTTTTAGGAGGCAGACATTTATTACACAGTGTTATAGGTGCTATGACAGGGTAAGCAGAGAAGTACAGAAGAGGTATCTCACCCAGTCTGATGGAGTTGGGAAGAGTTTGTTGGAAGAGATGATAGCTAAGCCAAGACTTATCAAATGAAAAGACAATGATCAAAGAGTCAAGTTTGCAGAAATTGCACATGGTATCTGGAGATATATGAGAACTGGTTAATTCAGGGAATTTTAGCAAATAAACACTGGACCATAGAAGAATATGGAGGAGCATGGGAAATGAGTTGGACAAGTGGTCTGGGGCCAGATCATAAGAACCCTCACGCACCACGCTAAGATAGTTAAGAAATTAGTGAAAAACTGTGCTCATGACACCTTAGGTAATAATCATGCAAATAACTTTTCATCTTTCTCCTGGAAAACAGGAAGGTATTTGAGAACAGCACACACAGGGAAGGGGATGTTTACTAGGCATTGTGATGACTATCACACTTAGTCCTTCAAGTCCAGTCTTCACGAAGCAATTTCTACTTCCATCCCCCAGGAGCCAATGTTTGTGGCAGCATAACATCTGTGTTATAGAGTCTTTGTATTCTTTGGTTCTTACTTTTAAGTACTTACCTTGATGGAAAGAAAGTTCAAAGGTACTTCACTAGGAAAGTCTTAATACAACTGTACTGGGTCGAACAGTGCCCCTCAAAAATCCATGTCCATACAGAACCTCAGAATGTGACCTTATTTGGAAATAGGGTCTTTGCAGATGTAATTGGTTAATAAAAGGTCATACTGAATTAGGGTGGGCCCTACATCCAATGACTCGTGTCCTTATAAGAAGTTCATATGAAGACAAAGGCAGAGGTTGGAGTTGTGCTGCCACAAGCCAAGGAATGCCAAGGATTATGAGCACCCACCAGAAGCCAGGAGAGAAGCAAGGGATGATTTCTCCTTCAGAGCATCTAGAAGGAACCAATCCTGCTGATAGCTTGATTTCAGAATTCTGGCCTCCTGAACTATGAAAGAATAAATTTCTGTTATTTAAGCCACCCAGATTGGGCTAATATGTCACGTCAGCTCTGGGAAACTAATACAACAACCATGAAAAAAAAATATCTAAATGATGTTAAAAATTTCTCAGGTGCCTTTTCCTAAATTGGGCCTTTGTTCATTCTAAGCATCCAAAACCAGTCTTAATAGAAAGATGAATAATTTTTAGGAACTTTTATGGTAATTACACTATGTATAATGAAAAGAAGTCTACATAAATGTCAAGATCATAGAAAACCATTGTTTTTCTATACTCTTCCATCCTTAATCAAGTATTTAATTATTTATTCCCAGTAATGACAAATACATAATCATTTTTACAATTAATTTTCTCTTTTCAATTAAGGTTATTTCGCTTGTATTATCTTGAAGAGCTTGATATTTCCTACAATGAAATTAGGGTTATTCCAAATGAAATCCAGAAACTCAGGTATTTTGGAAGTAGTAAGTACATAAGAAAGTCATATGCCCCTTAACAATATATTTGGTAATGATTGTGATGGGGAAAATTGGTTCCTTTCATTTATTTAATAGCCATAAAATGTAATATGTGAAGCACAAAGTTTACTGAAAATGTGATTTGACTGATTGGTGTACAGTATTTTAAAGACATAACATTTTGTGCTCACTTCGGCAGCACATATACTAAAATTGGAACAATACAGAGAAGATTAGCATGGCCCCTGAGCAAGGATGACATGCAAATTCGTGAAGCGTGCCATATTTTTTAAAACTATGGTGCTCAAAAAATTGTAGTGTTCAACAGGGATTGGGGGGGAGACCCACATCTTAAGGATGTGATGAGCGTTGTAAGGGGGAAAGGATTACCTCTATACCTTTTTAGGGAGAGGCAAAGATACACACTGTAACCAAAATGTCTAAAAAAAATCTGTTATTGGGAGGTGAAAAGGTGGAAGTGGGGAGAAGGGGAAGGGTATACACTTACATGGTGGGTGCAGTGCTCACCACTTGGAGACTGGACGCACTTGAAGCTCTGGTATAGCAGGGTGGGGAGGGAGGCCAGGGGCAAGATATGTAACCCTAACAATATTTGTACCCACAGAATTTGAGATAATAAAAAATTTTTTTTAATCAAACATAAACTCAATATTGTTACCATTTCTAAAACATTAAATGATTGTTAAATGTCCACCTACTTTAAAAAAAATAAAAAAAAATAAAGATATAACATTTTCAGTAATGATTTAAAGAATGGTATGGATGACTACTTAATAGAATAAGCTACTTATGTCCATTTGTCTTGTGTGTATACCTATGGTTCTTTGCTTCATTTATTTTTTTGTAAGGAAATACAGGAGTTCAAGATCAGCCTGAGCAAGAGCGAGACCTCGTCTGTACAAAAAATAGTGGTGGTGCATGCCTGTAGTTCCAGCTACTTGGGAGGCTGAGGCAGGAGAATTGCTTGAGCCCAGTAGTTTGAGGTTGCAGTGAGCTATGATGATGCCATTGCACTCTAGCCTGGGTGACAGAGCAAGACCTTATCTCAAAAATAAAGGCTGTAGTAATTAAAACAGCTTAGTACTGGCAGAAGAACAGGGAATTGACCAGTGGAACAGAACAGAGAATCCAGATATAAAACCATCCTCATATAGCCATCGAATCTTTGACAAAGAAGACAAAAACATGCATGGGGGGAAAAGAATTCTTATTCAATAAATAGTGCTGGGAAAACTGGATAGCCACATGTAGAAGACTGAAACAAGACCCAAACCTTTCACCTCTCACAAAAATCAACTCACGCTGGGTAACAGACTTGAACCTTAGGTGTGAAACTATTAGAATTCTAGAGGAAAACATTGGAAATACTCTTCTAGACATTGGCCTAGGCAAAGAATTTATGAAGAGGACCCCAAAGGCAATCACAGCACCAACAAAAATAAATAAATGGGACCTGATCAGATTAAAAAGCTTTTGCACAGCCAAAAAAACTGTCAAGAGACCAAACAGACAACCCACAGAATGGGAGAAAATTTTCACAATCTACACATCTGATAAAGGGCTGATAACTAGAATCTGTTTAGAACTCAGGAAAATCAGCAAGAAAAAGATCAAACAACTCTATCAAAAAGTTGGCAAAAGACATGAACAGAAACTTTCCAAAAGAAGACAGAATAATGGCCAACAAACATGAAAAAATGCTCAACATCTCTAATCATCAGGGAAATGCAAATCAAAACCACAATGAGGTATCACTAATCTCCAGTGAGAATGACCTTTACAAAGAAGTCCCAAAACAATAAATGTTGACGTGGATGCGGAGAGATAGGAACACTCCTACATTGCTGGTGGGACTGCAAACTAGTTCAACCTCTATGGAAAGCAATATGGAGATACCTTAAAGCAATACAAGTAGATCTACCATTTGATCCAGCAATCCCATTACTGGGCATCTACCCAAAAGAACAAAAGTCACTCTATAAAAAAGACATCTGCACTCGAATGTTTATAGCAGCACAGTTCACAATCGCAAAGGTGAGGAAACAACCCAAGTGCCCATCAATACATGAGTGGATTAATAAAATGTGGTATATGTATACGATGGAGTACTATTCAGCTATAAGAAACAACGGTGATATAGCACCTCTTATATTTTCCTGGCTAGAGCTGGAACCCATTCTATTAAGTGAAGTATCCCAGGAATGGAAAAATAAGCACCACATGTACTCTCAGCAAATTGGTATTGGCAGATCAACACCTAAGTGGACATATAGGAATAACATCTGTCAGGGGTTGGGCAGATGGGGGACAGGGGATGGGTATATACATACATAGTGAGTGCAATGTGCACCAACTGGGGATGGACACACTTGAAGCTCTGACTCAAGGGGGGAGGGGGAGCAAGGGCGATACATGTAACCTTAACATTTGTACTTCCATAACATGCTGAAAAAATAAATAAATAAGCAAACAAACGAACAATTTTTTCCATAGAGATAAGATGTTGCAAAAAGTTGAAATATATATTCTAGGCTGTGCTATTCACAGAAATATATTTATTTGCATAATAATATTGGTTAAATTGCTTTATAAATAAATTCTCTTAATTCCAAGGAAATACTTAAATACACACTTGTGTTTTATTGCTACTAAATTTGATACCAATTTTCAACAACACTGAGGTAGAATTTTACTTCAATATTATGAATTGTATTAATATTTTTTAAAATATGGTTTCCTTTATTTATAGGTTACTTGAAAAACTGAATATCGATGGGATTGAATTGTCTTTTCTCCCAAGTGGAATTCTGAAGCTTAACCTGATAAAAATTCACATTGAGAATAATTTCATTCTTCCTTGCTTTTGGAAAGAAAATTCTTTGAATAATCCACAACGACTTACTCAAATTGTTGCTTTCTTCATTGTCAAAAATAATCTACAGAAACTTTATGATGATATTCCAGTAAAAATTCAAAAGTTACTACGATGGTGAGCAGATGTTGAAGCCCTTTTAACCAAAACACACTTTTAAGCATTTAAAGTGTCCTTCATTTTGGGCCCAGATGGCCGTTTTAGTAACACACATGCACACACTCCACACAAAACCATACACACAGTCCTTCAAAATTGCTGCTTCCAGCTCTACAGGGGTAATAATTCAATCCCATTTTTGAGATATTCTCAAGCTATTACTTAAATTCAAAAGCGAAGTGTGAACTGCTGAGGTGTTTTTCGCAATATCTATATATGGCTGTCACATAAATATTTTCTATGAATTTCTAAGTATGTAGAAATGGGTTCTTCCAAAACAACTGTTTAGTTCCAGGCACACTCTACAGGGAAATGTTTTACTCCACTCTAATGTCATAGAGACCAGGAGTAGGGCAGACACACATGGCACAACTTCTTTCCCTCGGGTATCAATGACCAGTGTTGGAATCATCGCCCCAGCTCAGGACTAGGGCTCTTAAACTCCATATGCTCACAGTTCACTTAGGCTTGTCTCTTAATTCCTTCAGATGGTATAAGACCATTTTTACTAACGTGTTGACCATTAGTAATTGGGTTAATAATGTAACAAATATTTGCTACGTGCCTAAGTAAGATAGGTTTCCCAGGAATATATAAGTTACTAATATTGACTCAATAAAAGGTAGAAAACCTGAACAAGCTAGTATCTATTAGATAAACTGGAAAGAGTGGTTAAAAATCTGCCGGTAAAGAAGGCACTAGGCTCAAAAGTTTTTTATTTTAATGCACCGAGATGTCAGTGCTCATGAAACTTGATTGCAAGTGAGAAAGTAATAAAGATCTTCAAGGGCAAAAAAGTTTTTAAAGAATTAAAACCTAATAGTGAGTATTAAACAGATAGGAGACCGTGAGATTTGGATTCAGCATAAGATAGGAAATCTCGACCTGAGATTCACGCGAATTACATGTGGACTCAAGAAGAGGCTAAGTGGTCCCAGAGCAGTGAACTCCCTCTCTCCTAGCAGAACAAATGTTTGTGAGAGAAACATCCTCAACTTTGACTGTAAAGATTCCAGAAAATTAAGTTCAAATAAATATTATCTGACAATTTAAAGAAATTTCCAAATACATGAGGAAACAAGCCACCAAGAATAAAAGCCAGCAAAAACAATCTACAGATACTAATCTCCAAGGACCTAAGATATTAGTATGGTTTACAGAATATGAAATACCTTCTTTCAGTGCTTAAAGAAAAAATATAATTTTAAAAATAGTTTTGGAATAAGAGAATATCAAATAAGATCAGGAAAATATGAAATTTTAAATTCTAGAAACTAAAAATGTAATAGTTGGAGTTAACTTGGTACATGAGTTAAAAAGCAGATTATACACACATAAAGAGAGCACTGAAAAGATTATGGTGAATATGCAGATAGGAGGTAATGAGATGAAGAAAAAAAGAAGACTCAGAGATCCAGAAAGTGAGAACAGGCCAGGCATGGTGGCTCACACCTGTAATCCTAGCACTTTGGGGGAGCTGAGGCAGGAGGATTACTTGAGGACAGAAGTTTGAGAACAGGCTGGACAACATAGCAAGACCCTGTCTCTACAAAAAATAAACAAATTAGCTGGATGTGGTAGTGCATGCTTGTATTTCTAGCTACTCCAGAGGCTGAGCCAGGAGAATCGCTTGAGCCCAGGAATTTGAATTTGCAGTGAGCTGTGACTGGGCCACTGTACTTCAGCCAGGGTGACAGAGCAAGACCCTAACTCAAAAAACAAAAATGAAAGAACAGAGAGAGAATGATAAGAATCATTGTTCAATGAGCTAATGGCTATAAATTCTCAGAAGTAATGAAAGATATGAGCGCCTTACAAAAGCTAAGTAAAACACCTTGTGGTGAAATTGAAGCATACCGAAGACAAAGATAAGGACTTAAAATAATCCAGGAAAGATCATCACTTAAAAAAAACAACAAATCGACTGCCATCAATAGTGGAACAATGACTGAAAAAATATTTTTCCCAGCAAAAGTAACTTTCAAGAACAAGATAAAGAATGATATTTTCAGAGAAACCAGAACAGAGAATCGACTCTCAACAGATTTTCAGTAACGGGGGCTACTAAGGATGTGCATCGGAAAGAAGGAAAATAACTCCAGAAGTAAGTTCTGAGATGGAAGAAGAATGGTGAGAAAATAAATTGGAAAATATGTAGGTAAACAAACATCATCTCTATGGAGTTATAATAATAGCAATGCCTATTATCTGGGGGTTAAAAATAAGATATAACTAAAGCCAAATATCAAACAATTGGAAATGTATTTTTGAAAAGATATTTTTTTGATGATAAGGAGAAAAAACATTATATACCTAGGAACATAACAAGTAAAATATGTGCAAAATTTTTTTTTTTTTTTTTTTCGAGACAGAGTCTCACTTTATTGCCCAGGCTAGAGTGAATGCCGTGGCGTCAGCCTAGCTCACAGCAACCTCAAACTCCTGGGCTCAAGCAATCCTGCTGCCTCAGCCTCCCAAGTAGCTGGGACTACAGGCATGTGCCACCATGCCCGGCTAATTTTTTTTTTCTATATATATTAGTTGGCCAATTAATTTCTTTCTATTTATAGTAGAGATGGGGTCTCGTTCTTCCTCAGGCTGGTCTCGAACTCCTGAGCTCAAATGATCCGCCCACCTCGGCCTCCCAGAGAGCTAGGATTACAGGCTTGAGCCACAGCGCCCGGCCTATGTATTTTTAGTTGTCCAATTAATTTCTTTCTATTTTTAGTAGAGACGGGCTCTCACTCTTGCTCAGGCTGGTTTCCAACTCCTGACCTTGAACGATCCTCCCGCCTCGGCCTCCCAGAGTGCTAGGATTTACAGGCATGAGCCACCACGCCCGGCCTAGACTTTTCAATAAATGATGCTGAGACATTTGGTCATCCACCAGGAAAAAAATATAAAATTAGTTTCCTGCTATGTGTTTACCACCATTGTATACAAAAATCACTTCCATTTGGATTAAAGATTTAAAAATCAAAAGCAAAACTCTAAAGCCTTTACAAGCAAGTGTAGAAGACTATCTGTGTGACTTCATGGTAGAGAAAGATATCTTAAACAAAACACAAAAAAATGTGAACAGTAAACTAAGTGTCATAAATTTGACAAGAGTAATATTTCCATAAACATAAGACACCATCAATGAAATTAAAAGATTAAGCCATGAACTGGAAGAAGATATTGCAAAGCTTATAACAGTTAAAAAATATATAGACAGTCGTCATGTATCCCACAGATAAGGGGGATATGTTCCAAAACCCCTGATGGATGCCTGAAACTTCAAACAGTATTGAACCTATATATACTATGTTTTTTTGTATATATACATACCCATCATAAAGTTTAATTTATAAATTAGGCACAGTAAGATATTAATGAAAATAACTAATAATAAAATAGAACAATTATAACAATTTGCCAGCAGCCTTACTCTTGCACTTTGGGGCCATTATTAAGTAAAATAAGGGTCACTTGAACCCAAGCACTGTGACAGCACAACGGTTGACCTTACAACTGAGACTCCTACTCAGTGACTGACAGGCAGACAGAGTCTACAATGCCGAGACACTGACTAGACAGATGATTCATGTCCCAGGTGGGCAATTTAAAACTTGTGAATTGTTTGTTCCTGGGATTTTCCATTTAATATTTTTGGACCAAGGTCGACTGTGGATAACTGAAACTGTGGAAAGTGAAACCCTTGGATAAGGGGTAGCTACTGTATCTCTTCCACAAAGCAGTAAGAAAAGATACAACCCACAGACAAGTGGTTAAGTGATAGGAATGCGCGATTTATGGATGACATGGTGGTAAACATGAAGAATTGCAAATCTCACATCATTATTACAGAAAATTCGGAAATTAAAAAAAATTGTAAAGAAATTTAAAATTCCCTGTCATCACATTTTCCAAGGTTAATAACTGTTTTCAATTTTGGATCTATGCTTAGAGTCTTTTCATATTGTGCATATATACTTGTTTTAGAAGGTTAGGATTGTATTATATACATATATCTACTTTATTGTTTAGCTCTTTTAGCATTTAATTTTTCATTTAATGGTAAGTACACCATCTAGATGGTAGCTCAGTAAAGATAAATGCCATATTTTATACCACTTTGAGTCTTGCATCGCATAAAGCACAGTGTCTTTATTTTAGTAGACATTTATTAAATATTGACTTGCTATTTCCTCCATTTTAGCACATCTAGGTGTGAATGGTGCCATGGTCCAAGGTTTGGCAACGGTTTTCGTGTCATCCAACCCTTTGATATTTTTGGAGCATTACAGCTTCCTGTTATGTTTTATGTCTGTTCTTCTCATTGCTATAGAAGAGTAAAGGAAAGCAGTTTTATTTCAAGGAGCATTCCTGACAAAAAAGTAGCTATAAATTTGGAGACAGCAAAAGAAGGATAGTACAATGATTTACCATCCCCACTGTAAAAGCCAATAAAATTTATATATATAGTAATTCATCTCTTTGGAAGTACAGGTTCTGTATGGAAGACGTAAGTGTCTTCTCATACGAATGAATTCTCTTTATAATCCTAGCTCCTTATGAAAGTTTGTGATTGTTAAGAAACTGTTACAGAATCCTTCAAGAAGGATTAGTAAAGGCCTTTGGATTTAAATAAAGATTAAGAAAATTTCTTCCCGAGTCTATTTACTATTTAAAAAAAAATGTTAGAATCCTTTGCAGAAAGGATTGTATCTTACAACTGGTCTTTTCATGCATCTATACTAGGCAACAAGATAGCATTTCAAAGTCATCAGTAAGGTCTGTGCTGCATATGGCTTCTAAGTCATGCATTCAAGTACTCAATGTTTGTGCATTTTTTGTGAAAAACTCTCCAATGCCTACTGTCTCGATTGTGGATTATTTTGGGGAACAAAACATTGATTCCAGTTCCATTTTTAGTTGTTTGAATTCATTTCCCAGGTTCTTAGAGAACTGGGACAATCTCTAACAGTTACCTTGACCGTGACCTGCATCTCATAAAGCTGAGGTACTGGGTCTGATTCCATAACCTAGCACCAGTAATTATCAAGGTCTTCAGTGATAGCCCGAAAAGAAAATAGAGTAGAACCTACAAAGCAGTATATGCATACAGTAGAACTTAAGGCTTTAAGAATTACGTCTAGGAGGAGGAAGGTAAAAGAGCATTTTAATATAACAATTTTAGAATGGCATAGACTTTTTTCACATATGGCCTTTTATGTGCAGTTAAATAAAAAATATCATTGTCAATTAAACTTAATGAATAAAATGATTTAAGTTTATACAGCTGTCTTATTATTAGATAATGTCAGAACATATACATTGTGTCAGGTTTGTGTGTATCATTTAGTGATATCATTTAAATTAAAGGTAAATCACTCTAGCCTGGGCAACAAAGTGAGACTCTGCCTCAATAAAAAAAAAAAAGAAAGAAAGAAAGGTAAATCAGCAAAATAATTTTTCTAGCTATTGATTTCAGTAAACTGGGATGCTTACATGATTTTCCTTGAGACTCAGTTTCATTTTAAGCAGAAATGGGCAAACTTTGCTTGAGAAGTATACACTGTAGTCTCCAGCACAAGAATAAAATTATTTATAATAGAAGTAGCTACCGTATCACACATGTAATATAGAAGGGGATATTTATAGCATGACAACAAATTACTTAATTAAAAATATACTCACAATTATAAAACAAGATAAAAGGTAAGATTAACTCCTACTGACATATAGCCTA
This sequence comes from Mirza zaza, assembly GCA_008750895.1. Taxonomy (NCBI): domain Eukaryota; kingdom Metazoa; phylum Chordata; class Mammalia; order Primates; family Cheirogaleidae; genus Mirza; species Mirza zaza. The sequence continues at coordinate 81,277 of VSMD01057673.1, read as the reverse complement.
TTAATACTCATCTTTGTTCCTGAAATATTTCTTAGGGGAAGAAATATGTTTTATTCACTCAAAACACATTGGGTTTTGGTTTGAGCAACCAGGTGGTATCCCATTGAAATAGGAAAAAAACAAGAAAGAATAGGTTTTAAGGGAAATGACAACAACCTAAAGACTTTTCAAAAACAAGTATAACTAGACATTCGAACAAATACAAAACATACTTGGAGCCCAACCTCACTACAGTTAGTATAAACCTATCAGTGATAGCTTACAAATTTTTTAAAAGGTAACTTATAGTGTATTTTTAATATGAATATCATATATATTTATTATAGAAAAATTAGTTTAGAAGAAGAGTGTTTAGGTGGTCAAAATGAGTTGGCACTCCTGATTTGTGGACGTATGGATTTCTGAGATTAATTGCATTTGGGACATTTGCATTGCTCTCTAGCCAGAAGAACCCTATTTGAAGATTAGAAGTGCTTAGCTAAGCACAAGTTGGAGAAAATGGAAAGAAGAATCAATTTTTGTCATTAGTCTCTACCTCCTCCCCCTCCCCTAGATGTAATGAAAACAACCAATGAAAAAATCAAAGATCCTCAGGTGACATTCGGTCATTTGGAAAGGTCATTGTGTTTATACTTTAAAAATAGAAGAAACTGGAGAAATACATATTTAAAATCTGTTTTAAAAAAACAAACCATAATGCTTTTGTTGTGTTACCTATGTGGTGCAGAAAACTGTCAGGTCTGACTCCAGGAAGGCTGTTGAAAGAGAGTGGATTGATTTTAAAGAGGATCTTTCTTACCCTTTGGTCTTCCCTCTTTCCTCTAGCCTACAATGCAGACAAGATGGCTGGGGTTCCAGCAGTCATTTTGGGCCACGAGGTGACCTTGAGAATAGAGAGTAGAAGCCTAGGTGCTGATGACACCATAGAGCCACAATATGCAGACCTGGTATTGCCTACCTTGTACATAAGACAGAAATTAATTTCTATCTTGTTTTAGCCACTGATATTTTGGGTTTTTCTGTTATGTCCAGCCAAATCCAATCCTAACAATTACGGCTTGTTGTAGACGTTAATCACCACCAACAAAGAGTCAGACTCCCTCTACAGGAAAAATCTGTTATTAGCTCACTTACTTTTCCCTTCAAGCCGCTCTTAGCTACTTTTTAACCCTGATTTTGGTCAGGTCTATATGTAAGGCTGGGACAGACTTAAGCAAACTGATTTCCTTATGGTCCCACTTAGGAGGAGGTAGGAAGCTGACACTGCCACCACCCCGGACACTGGTCCATCTGACCTACTGCCGAGGAAGAAATCAACCACTCCTGGTCAAATTATTTTCCCTTTTGTATACCTCTTAAAAGAAAAAAAATAAGTCTTACAGATTAGCAAACCAGGAAAGCCCAAGAACAGCATGCAAAATCTGAACTGATACTGAGGCGTCCAGCAGCTACTGGGATGGCAGACTTCTAGCCCCACGTCATTACCTTGCCAGCGCACTGCAGACATTACTAATCAATCCTACACTCTTGCCTGCTGGGCCCTGATCTGCCTCTGAAGCTTTGTCAACATAACCTGTCAGAATAATCTCTCTGTGTGCATGCATTTGATATCACTTCTTCTCAGGTTAGCAAGCTCTTGTTTGGTAATGGCTAGCAACTGTGAAAGGATACTAAAATAGGATTCTCGATGTCTCCATTTTAGGTGAGGCCCAAATGCTTAAACTAAAATAATAAGTTTCCAGAAGGAGATCTTATATGGAACTTGGAAAGGACATGGCCAAAACTAGTTTTGTGACAGGTAGTCATAAATATCTGGCATATATTTAATAGGTGTCTGGAAGGTTGATCAAGAGTTGAAGAAGCATATAAAAGAATTCACTTAGAGAGGAGCATTACAGAACTAAAGCTCTAGAAATCATGGTGGGTGCTTCCCCTCACCGTAAGCCAAGTGGCAGAGGTATCAAGGGCCTATTTCACAAATGTAAGTGTTCCCTGGAGCTCAGGGACACAGGGCACTGGTGTAGGACATGCATAGAGAAATTGAGAGGGAACAGACTGTGGCTGTTGGTCTAAAGTGGCCAAGCAGAGAGAGCCAGAGCAGCTTGTGCCCCAGAGAAGGACAAGCATGTGTGTTTTCCTTGGAGTCAGGTGGACCAGAGGGAGGATCAAGCATGGGGTCATGTGGAAAGGCTTCTCTTTGGGAGCCTTCCCTGTGGTGGGGCCGAACGACTACAGAGGGACCTACTGATGGAGGTGCAGGGCTTAAAGAAGGGGATGGGAGGTGGCAGTTGAAGGAAGCACCTCCAGGATGGTGAAAGCTACGGCAGGTGGGGGCTCTCATTCCTGGATGGGGTGCGGGGGGGACAACTCTCCAGGAAACCCACAAAATTGCCCAGAGAGTTAACTTGAGCATCCACCAAGCCCAAATGGCACAATGCCAGATCATGAAACATGACTGTGCCAATTTCCCCTACCCTCCTTTGCCCCTGGGGCATCACTCTGAAAGGGTCAGAAACTGCAGCCAGTCAAGGGGAGAGTGCAAGGTGGGACTGGGGATTGAGGGATGACACATGCAGCCAATCATGACCCCTGCCCCACTGTAGATTTCACACCTGACCCAATACCGTTCTCACTTGGTTAAGAGCTTGGAGCGTGAATATTTCGACTGGACACCTGGTTGCTGCAATGACACTCCTCTTATGGCACGAAGGGCAGGCAGGGCTTTTGGATCTACCAGAAATGTCATGCAGAGGCAGGGAAAGAACCAGTCCTTCGAAGAGCTATCAAGGGCCAAAGAGAAAGACTAAGTTATTCCATGCTGTGCCCCAAACTCCTTTGGGCCCTACTTGCTCAGAAAAAAACAGCCACACCACATTCACCCTCGGGCTCCTGTGGCCTATAAACGAATTGTGAGGCCAGGCAGTGGAACCTCCTGTTCCTTTTGAGAGAATTCCGCCCAGCTGCACCTGAAAATTGGAAAGGCTATTTCTTGACACCTGGAGCACAAGAAGAATAAGAATCGGTCTACTCAGGGGGAGGGGAGCATGGGCAATATATGTAACCTTAACACTTGTACCCCCATAATACGCTGAAATAAAAAAAATAAATAAAGAGGAAAAAAAAAAAAGAATCGGTCTACTCAAAATGTTACATCCATTTTGGAATACCTGACCCTCCTTCCTGACATTTTAACAGCAGCAGCACATTGAATTTGTCTGATCCCTGGAAAAATCTAAACAAGTTAAATTTTCACTGTGTTTCATATAAAGCCAGCAGATGCTAGGAAATGCTGCAGGAGCCAGAGGTGTCTCCAAAATAGGAATATGACTAGATCTCCCTTAAGCTGAAACTTCAGGGGGCCCATTGGCATGTCCCTCAGGAGCTCATACAAGCCTCTTGCCATAATCATAAAAAGTTTAGTGAGAACAATGGGCTTACCTGAAAATGTACAAATAATAGTCAGTTTGATTTCTTCCTGTACTGTTTTCTAGTTCAGTTGGATATGGCTTATGGGTTGTTTTCATTTATCTACCGAAAAGAGATGCACGCTAATTGTATTTTTTGATCCCTGGGTCACTCTTGCTTCTGTCATACACTTTTAATTTAAGGAGTGAGGTACTAAGCTGTAAGCATTGCCCAAGTAATTTATAGTAATGCAAAATTTGGCTCAATAAGCAGATCAATAGTCTCCATAAGGCCCGGGCCAGATACAGAGACAGTTACAGAAAGTCATTATCTAATTGGAAATACCTGCTGGGACACCGGTTTTCCAACTGACCTTAACTGAACATTCTCTTAGCCCAGAAAGCATGATAATAGATTGTCCTTGAAACAGCGTTCAGACAAGGCCATTTCTCTGTAACATTATGCATCACAGAACAAATCGCCTAATTGGAACTTTCCAATTTCATTTTCCCTCTCTGTTTGGCAATACGCCGAGGAGACCAAAAATGATCTACAGTATTCCTTTATGGCAAAGCTCAGAGAGCTCTGAAACGTTCCTGTATGTAGATTCCACCTGAATTCATGCCATTATGATGCTAGAGATATCTGTCACCATAACCATTAGATCCATCTCTTGTCCCCTGCTTTAGACAGAGCAAATGGAATTAGCTATTTGTAGTCCTCAGCGGACAGAAGTGGATAGGACGTCCTGTCTAAAAGACCAATAAGTCTAAAAGAAGTAGGAAAAGAATACATTATAAAGGTAACGAGATGCCATTAAGCACTGTCCCAGCTTGAGGGTCTAGATTTTGCTCAGTTTAACAGGACCCTGCCACAAGCACAGGACAGGGGGCTCCTCTGACGACACTAAGCCCCAGGGCACCTTTGGGTTTAGAGGTATCCTGGGGAGTGTTCTGTTTTCTGCACAGGGCAGCTGGACAGAAGCAAGCTTTGTGGCACTGCTCAGAGTCACCCCTGATAGTCAGTTAGCTGGTGAGGACAGGGTTGGGTGGAGCCCATGTTCATCCTGCATATAGCATGGAGGAGGAGGGAGGGAGCTTTCCATATGCATGAGTCTGGGTGGTTAGCAAGGAAGACACCATTCAAGGCAGCTCCTGGGCACATGAGAGGGACCCTGCACCAGGCCACCTATGAGTCTACCCCTCCCAACCACCTTTCTCCCAACTCCTGTACTGCCCTGACAGTCTCTTTCTGCATTCCGACAATTCCCTCTTGCTCAGGTCCCAGGTAACTGGGTCTCCATCCCATAACCACCACTGCATCTCCCTCCTCTCTATGCTCTGTGGGTACCCACTGCACACTCACTTCACAGCCTTCCCAGGTAGCTGGATTCTCTCCTCATTCTCAACAGACCTTAAATCGAGCATCTAAACCACAGCCCGAAAGTGACCAGCCCCAAACAATCTGGATCCCCCTTCCTTAAGCACCGAGAAGTATTCATCTTTAAAGCCCTTTGAAGCTGGGTGTGGTGGCTCACGCCTGTAATCCTAGCACTCTGGGAGGCCGATGTGGGCGGATTGCTCGAGGTCAGGAGTTCAAAACCAGCCTGAGCGAGACCCCATCTCTACTAAAAATAGAAAGAAATCAATTGACCAACTAAAAATATATATATATAAAATTAGCCGGGCATGGTGGCGCATGCCTGTAGTCCCAGCTACTCGGGAGGCTGAGGCAGGAGGATCACTTGAGCCCAGGAGTTTGAGGTTGCTGTGAGCTAGGCTGATGCCACGGCACTCACTCTAGCCTGGGCAACAAAGTGAGACTCTGTCTCAAAAAAGAAAAAAAAGCCCTTTGAAAACCTTCAGATAGACCCAGATGCTAGTCCTACAACACAGCTCACTGGGGAAAAATGATAAGCCCACACTAAACACACAATTCCAGGTAACGGAGTGTTCCCTGGAATGTTCCTTCAGGAGAACATTAAGTTTGCCCCAAAAGCAATCCATAAAAATAACACGTGTGGTTTTCTTATGTCAAAGATGTCCTTAACCTTTTTTATGACCATATCTCTGAATTAAATTGTGACCTCCAATTTACATAACTTTCAGACATCATAAGAGACTGATTCAAGAACTGATTGGGAAATGGGTGGGTGGAAGGCTCCCAAGCCAGCCAAACTCCCTTCCTAAAATGGTTTTTAGGTTCACTCCAGCACACGGAGCTATCAATGCTCTAAATTTCTATGCCACAATGTTGTAATAATTTTTGCTTGAAAAGATCTCTATTTTTTTCATTAATAAGATGTCTAACAATTGTGTAGTATACACTGCGTGCCAGTTATCCATGATCTAATTCTCATGCCACTTTATGAAAGGGTTCTTACCAATATCTCTGTTTTATGAGTGAAGAAATTAAAGCAAATTGAGTTAAGAAAGGGTAGATTCTGAATAATACAATTTCATGATTACAAATATAAACAGGTTTAAGGCTTTCAACACAAAAAGCCAGTTTGCTTTTTGAAAACATTGTGTCCCCACTAGTGTACATACCCAGCAGGCTTTCCACCACATGCTCACCAAATCGCTGAAGGCTGTCTTTTAAAATATTTAATAACTCAATATGGGAAAATGGCACATGATTGCAGTTATTTTAATTGTCTTTATTTTAAATTCCCCGTTTTCTAATGCTTTAATTTTGCAGTTCTTCTGAATTTTGTAGGAAGTAAGGATGGCATAAATGCTACATAAATAAGACTACATGCCTCACTGTTTTACCTGGAACTGGCCTTAGCCATTTTATTTTTAGAAGGCAAGAAAAATTTGGAAAAGGGAAAAGCTAAAAGTATCAGCTCTCCCACACTTCTGTGGTTTGTTCCAGACAGAAGAACAACTTCTTTACTCTGCAGAACCAGGAAGAATGTTGCTCTGTTCCTCTTCTGAGTAGCCAGAGCTGCTGCACCCACAGCGGCATGACTAAGAGAAGCTGAGAATGACAGGCCCCTATGATGGGAACCACGAGGGTACGTATGTGTCAAAAATACAGTTTGAGCCTCACTCTGTGCTTTTTCTCCTCTTCTTACAAACTCATCACTGGTGATAGTCACATTACTGTATCTGTATCTCATGCAGCTTAGTGAATATGTGGCTATCAAACATTTCAATCCCAATACCTGTGCTCAGACATAAGGAAGTAGATCAAAGAGAGGAACCCATTCCTGCTGCAATGCTTTTCACAGTGCATCTAAGAGTTGCAACAAACAGGATGATGAGTGTTGCAAGGTGCAGAGACCACAAACTGTCTGCCGCCACTGCCAGGCACCACAGAACCTCATTGTTGCCTCTTTCTTAATGCTCTGCTGGCAAATAGTGTCTGACACAGTGCAAGAGGGCAGTGCTCTTTGGAAAGACTGTAGCTCTAAGCATAGTCTAATCAAAGATCAGACAAGGGGAAAAAAATCAGATTACCAGCTATTTTGGAGTCCATTTAAATTCCCAAGTGCAATGACCCCCAAATGCAAACCATTGTATTTGACCAGCTATGACCAAAAGAGCTAAAAAGAACTGAGAAGCAGCTTTCTTGTTTTAGCTAGCTTGTGTTAGAGCAAGTTCTGCCAAAGATTACCACTACAAAATGTGGCCTCAAAAAACTGTATCTTCCAAAAGATGATGTAACAGCTGCTCTAGGGAAGCTGTAACAATGTTCAAATGAAAGATATATTTGTTTTGTACTGCTGCTATAAGGTACCATAAATCAGTGCCTTAAAACTGTGGTCCCCAACCCCCAACCAGTAGCAGTCTGTGGCCTGTTAGGAACTAGACCAATTGGTAGGAGGTGAGCAGCAGGTGGGCCAGCAAAGCTTCCCTGCATTTATTTACAGCCACTCCCCATCGCTGGAACTGCATAAGCTCTGCCTCCTGCCTCCTCAGCAGCTGCATTAGATTCTCATAGGTGCGTGAACCCTAGTGTAAACTGCATGCGAGGGATCCAGGTTGCACGCTCCTTATGAGAATCTAACGCCTGACGATCCAGGGTGGAGCTGAGGCGGTGATGCTAGCACTGGGGAGCGGCTGCAAATACAGATTATCATTAGCAGAGAGGTTTCACTGCACAATGAATGTCATGCACTTGAATCATCCCAAAACCTTCCCCCCACCCTGGTCCGTGGAAAAATTGTCTTCCATGAGACCAGTCCCTGGTGCCCAAAAGGTTGGGCACTGCTGCCTTAAAGCACATTATCACGCAGTTCTGGAGGTCTGAAGTCTGAAATGGGTCTCACTGGCTTAAAGTTAGCGTGTCAGCATAGATGTGTTCCAGTTTGCAGAGACTCTAGAGGAGACTCTGTTTTCTTGCCTTTTCTAGCTTCTTGAGGTTTCCTGCATTCCATGGGTCATGGCGTCATTCCTCCATCTTCAAAGCCAGCAATGTCAGGCTGAGTCTTTTTCCCACTGCCACCTCTCTGATTCTTTCTCTCCCACCTCCTTGTGATGACACTAGACCCACCCAGATGATCCCGGGTAATCCTCCCATCTCAAAGTCAACCTCGATTCAGTCTGGAACCTCAGTTTCCCCATTGCCATGCAACATAACACATTCCCAGGTTCCAGAGATTAGGATGTAGACATCTTTGGAGGGCTGTTTTTCCACCTACTGCAAGAGGGAACACTAGTGTTTTCAGGTGAGAATCTCTCATCCTACAGCAACCTTCAAAGTAGGATGTTTACAAAGTAAGAAACTGAGGCTTTGAGATTTTAAGTAATTTTCCCAAAGACATTCTTCAAGGAAGAGATAGAGCTGGAACATGACCCAGATCTGTCTGTTATGAAAGCCCATGTGCATCCTCCATACCCTACTCCCATTCAGGAGACAACCTGGCTCCTTCCACTGAACCTCTACACCAGATGCAGCCTGAGTACTACTCAGCAAGAACCTCAAGGAAGTTCATCTTCCTCTAGGAATTTCAGGGCATGCTGTTGATAAGAAAGAGTCAGGACAATTGGCCTCTACTTTATATTGTATCTCAACCACTACCTGACTCTGAGAAATTTTCTAAAACTTTCAGCCTCTCAGGATCCTCAACTGTGAAACCAAGGATTTGGACTAGATGCTGTCTAAGATACTTTTCAGCTCTAAAATTCTATAACGGAGTGATCTTATGGGTGAAACCACAATGCTGCAGAACAGTCCCACTCAAAGCATGGCTTGTTGACCACTGTGAGTCTACAAACTATTTAGAACCTGTTTATGACAAGATAAGGAGCTTAAGCCAAAATGTTAACCAGCTACAGCAGAAAGTGCACTGTTCAATTCTGCTATCATTTTGGTTTTTTGTGGTTAAGATTTTCACGGTGAAGGAAGCAGTGTGTTGATTTACTTTCTGGCACAATCTTCTTTTCTCGTTGCAGATTGTTAACAAGTAGTTGCTGGATTAGATTCTGATTAGTGCTGATATAGAAAAACTCCAAGGTTCACAGGGTTAATATGAGAAAAATTTTAGAGCATGACAGCTAGGGATTTTTACATGATAGGAAAGAAATGATATCCAACGAGTATATGTAAGAACATAAATGAGAAAAATATCTTTTCAATATGTGTTAGATTGCAGTATTTTTCCAAGTTATTTACACTCTCCCTATAAGAAAATTATACATCCAAGCCGTGTGACTTCTTGTACCTTTCTGTGGTATATATTTCTTCTCACTATTGATATCAGGCTTTACCAAGGACTTGCTTTGGTTAATAAAATGTGAGCAGATGACTTACAGCATGTCTCAAAGAAGTTTTAAAAGCTGTTGCATGGTTCAGCCATAGCTTTTCCCCTTCTCTAAAAAAAGAAAAAAAAAAAAAGGCACATCCTAGGTAAGGATGAATCTTTCAGCCTATAAATCAGAATGAAGAAGATATCTAGAAGAGAGCTACAGCCAACTCTAGCTGACAAATCATGAGCAAGAAATAATCTTTCATTATTTTAAGCCCCTGAGATTTTAATTCATTTGTTACTGCAACCTAACCTAACAAAAGCTGATCAATACAAGTTGTGTATCTTTGACAAGAGAAGAAAGACCTTTCTGATCTTTTTACATCTTGGGGTTTAGAAAGTAACAATCGAAAGCTTTTTACCCTCAGCTTGTTTGGTTAACTTTGGAAAGTTGTAGTTTATCTCAGCTTTTATTTTTTCAAATAATTGAATTAGTAATAGTAAACATTTATAAAGCATATTATGAGAAAGAATTTTTAGAAAGAAACATATTTTTAAATACAGAAGATTCTGTTATGTGATAGGTGTTTATGTACAAAATGCCTTTATTTCACTTTTAAATAAAAATTTAAAGTAAAATAAAAATTTAGCCAACAGTAGAATTTTAGGCTGATAGCTATTTCATTTCAGCACTTTGACATTTATCTTCTGGATCTATTGTTATTAATAACAAGTCGGTTCTCTGTATGATTTATATTCCTTTGCTAACCTGTGTATCTTCTTGTTGCATTTAATATTTTCTCTTTGTCTTTAATGTTCTGACATTTCACAATGATATGTTTAGTGTGGATTTGGCTTTATTATGCTTGAGAAATTCTTCAAATTGAGACTGCATACTGTTTCTTTTATTTATTTATTTATTCATTTATTTATTTTGGAGTCTCACTCTGTTGCCCGGGCTAGAGTGCTGTGGCATCAGCCTAGCTCACAGCAACCTCAAACTCCTGAGCTCAAGCAAGCCTTCTGCCTCAGTCTCCTGAGTAGCTGGGACTACAGGCATGCGCCACCATGCCCAGCTAATTTTTTCTATATATTTTGTATTTGGCCAATTAATTTCTATTTTTAGTAGAGACAGGGTCTAGCTCTTGCTCAGGCTGGTTTTAACTCCTGACCTTGAGCAATCCACCGGCCTTGGCCTCCCAGAGTGCTAGGATTACAGGCGTGAGCCACGGCACCCAGCCCCCATGTTGTTTCTTTTAGAAAGTTCTTGGCAATTGGCTTTTCATTAATGTTCCCCCCATTCCCTCTATGCTCTCCTTCTGTATTTTTTGCGATATGTAATTGTTAACCTCTTCTTTAGTCTTCAATGTCTTTTACCTGCTCATATATATTTCTATTTATTTTTGTATATTGTATTCAAGATTATTTCCTCACATTAATCTTCCAATGTTTCAGCTATTTCTAACATGCCATTTAATTCATACACTAAGTTTTTGTTTCCAATGACTTTTTACTTCTAGAAATTCTATTTGATTGGGTCTCAACTCTGTCTTTTTCATAGTATCTATTCTTTTATTATAATTTCTAATCTTATTAAAATTAAGTTATTATAAATATGCTTCTCTTATAGTTTCTTTCAGGTTATCCTGTTATCTCAAATTCTTAATGTGCTAATTTCCTGTTTGCTATGCATGCTGATTTGTCTTTATGGTGGATGATTTCCCCTTCTGGCTTGCAATTTCTTTTTTATTTTATTCATCTTTAGGAGGGATTATTTTTTCCATGGGAGTACTATGAGCCTTGAGTTATGAAAATCTTTCATTTGTTTTGTTCAGAACTCTAGGGGTTTCAATGGCTCTGGCTTAGTGTGTGTATTCATTTCTTGGCTTGAGTTTCCCAATCCATGCAAATAGGATACATTCACACATTCTGTGCAGTGATTTTATTTTTAATGGATGACTTTTTCTGATTTTTAATTGTTGACAACATTCCCGCTGCCCACACACACACACACACAGAGTATAGGGATTAAGTTGAATGGTTCAAGTGTTTTATGTTTTCATGGCCACAGATTTTACTACCACTTCCTCAAGCAAGTAGACAAAATTTTTCAAGTAAGTATTGAATTTTTCCCCTATTTTTGTTCTTGTAACAAAATCCAGCTTCACCTCTGATTGGGGCTTGAAAAATTGTTATCACATGAGCTTTCTCACCAGAGTTGGCATTCTCCAGTCACTCCCTTCACGGATCTAAGGTTTTATTAAAACCAAACATTTTCTTAACCATAATTCACCATCTCAGTTTGGTGCTTTATAAACATTATGAAGAAACTTAGGGAAAACAAAGTGATAGCATTTCTGTGGTGGTTTTATATGTCAACTTGGCTAAGCTGAATTATATTTTTCAAAATTCCTTTCCCAGGAAGTGTCTATTTATAGTTGGCCACAAGATATTATATATTGGCATGAGGCACTAGCCATGTTTCCTCCCTCAAGATTGATGTAGGTCAGACTCTGTTGCCGTACATGCACACTTGCATTTACCTTGTTGGAGTGGGGCAGTGGGTGGGCCGACAGACCCTCCAGCTCCCATGGGACCTACTCCTTCAGCTTCTCCACATCCTCAACCAGGCATGAGTACAACTCCACAGCAGGAGTACCCACTTCTCTGCAAGCTATCCATAGCAGCAAGGTTGGACACTTGAGGTAGGGAGGCAGACACAAATATTGTATGCTCACAAAGGTATGGACAGGGAGAGGTTGAACATGGAGTGGTGGTGGAACCTGGGCTCCCAGCAACAGAGCTCTTACCACTCCTTAGCCTGAGGGAGAGGAGTAGGGGTTTCCAGAACTCAAAAGTAGAGAGGGAAATATAGAATAGCTACCTTGGCATGCACTGAGACCTTTGGTCAAGGGGCATGGCCAACCCAAGGCAGCCTCTCAGGTAGAAACCAGCATGAACAGATGCCCTGACCTTGCTCTCTTTCTTCTCTCAGGTCTCCTTTCAGGGTTTCTAATTGTCAAACTCGCCTGGAAGCCATAAGGCTGGAAGCCATTGACACAGATCTTGCTGGTTGGCCTCCCGGGGCAGTCAGCAGGGTGGAAAGGGACAGTGAGTGAATCTGGAGGAGCAAACATAGAATATCAGGCACAGGCTCTAATTTCTACTAACACTCTTCATTGTATTAGTAAGTATGACAAAGTTATTAGCTCAATAACCTCATATTTCTTTCAGGACAACTACAACTCAGCAGAGCAAAGACTATACTATTATGAAATCAATAAAAGTAGTATTGTTTACTGCTGAGTAATGATTGTTGAGGACACTCCCCCAGCCCCCACTACACACAGACACACACACACACACAAACATACACTACAGGGATTAAGTTGAATGGTTCAAGTGTTTTATGTTTTTATGGCCACATTCTACTCCACCACTTCCCAAAACTTAATAAGTCCTGTCAGTTCTACCTCCACTCCTACTTGTCTCTCTAATACTTCCACATATCTCTGGCTCCACTGCCACTATCCCACTTTAGGTCACCATTACCTCTCAACTGGACCATTGTGATAGCTTACTAAATGGTACGGCCATACACGTCAACTCTTCTCCAACTCCAGCCAGTTTTCCATACAATTCTTCAAAAGTGAACTTTCTAAAATGTAAAGTTGACTACATCATAGCCCTGCTTAAAAATCATTCAGTGCTCACAAAGAAGAAAGAGAAAGGAATTATACCTTATCACTACTGAAAACCACCAAATTACAAAGATAAACAATGAGAGGAAGTAAAGAACAAGGGATAAATAAAACCACCAGAAAACAATCAGTAAAATGACAGGTGTAAGCCTCCACCTACCACTATTAACTTTGAATGTAAATGAATTAAAATCTCCCAATTAAAAGAGATAAACTGGATGAATGGATAAAAACAAGACCCAACTATAGGCTGCCTATAAGAAACTCGCCTCACCTATAAAGACATGCATAGACTGAAACTGAAAGAATAGAAACTGATATTCCATGAAAATGGAAAACAAAAGGAAGCAGGACTAGCCATGCTTGTATCAGATAAAACAGACTTTAAGTCAAAAGCTATAAAGACAAAGAAGGAGATTATATAATAGTAAAGGGGTCAATTCAGCAAAAAGACATAACAACTAAAAATACATATGCATCCAACACTAGAGTATCTAAATACATAAAGCAAATATTATTAGATCTAGTGGGAGAGATAGACCCTAATGTAATAATAGTTGGGAACTTGAACACACCACTCTCAGCATTGGACAGATCATATAGAAAATTAACAAACTAAAATTGGATTTAAACTGTACTATAGACCAAATACATCTAATAGACATTTATAGGAAATTTCACTCAATAGTTTTACAATGAACATTCTTTTCATTGGCACATGGAACATTCTCCAGGATTGACCATATGTTAGGACACAAAATAAATCTCAAAAAAGAATTTAAAAATCAAAATCATAACAAGTATTTTTCTGACTACAATGGAATAAAACTAGAAATCAACAAAAAGGACATTTGAAGCTATACAAACACATGATAATTAAACAATTTGCTCCTGAATGACAAATGAGTAAAGAAAGAAATTACAAAGGAAATGTAAAAATTTCTTGAAATAAATGAAAACAGGACCATAACCTACCAAAACTTGGGAGATATGACAAAAGCAGGATTAAAAGGCAAGTGTATAGCAATAAATGTCTACATCAAACAACTAGAGAGATTTCCAATAAACAACCTAATGATACATCTCAAGGAAAAACAAGAAAACACCAAGCCCAAAATTAGTAGAAGGAATGAAATAATAAAGATCAAAGCAGAAATAAGTGAAATTGAGACCAAAAAACAACACAAAAAGTAATGAATCAAAAAGCTGGCTTTTTTGAAAAGATAACTAAAATTGGCAAACCATTGGTTAGACTAAGAAAAAAAAAGAGAAAAGACCCCAAAAAATAAAATCAGAAATGAAAAAGTAGACTTCATCACTATTACCACAAAAATATAAAGGATCATTAGAGACTATTATTAACAACTACACTCCAATAAATTAAGAAACTTTCTGTAATGTTGAAATGATTTTAAAATAAAAAGAATGTTTAAAATTACTGTTACAGCTAAGGAGGAAGAGGAGGAGAAGGAAGAGAAAGAGGAGAATGAGAGGGAAGAAGAAGAGGAAGGAGACAAGGGTGAGGGGAGGAGAAGGAAGAGAAGGAGGAGCAACAGGAGGAAGAGGAGGAAGAGGAAGGAGACAAGAGTGGGGACGAGAAGGAGGAGGAACATCTCTGGCTCTATACCCTCTGAACACACACACCCCTGCAGACTTTTCCTATGAGACACCATTTCATAAACAATGTCGCCTTTGCTATGTGGTTTCCTGTCCGATAAAGCCTTCAAAACTTTCTCTTTAAGCAATTTAGGTGCAAGAAACTAGAGACCTAAACAAGTTGCTTCAAAACTGCAGCATGAGGCCAGGCGTGGTGGCTCACACCTGTATTCCTAGCACTCTGGGAGGCCGAGGCAGGCGGATTGCTCGAGGTCAGGAGTTCAAAACCAGCCTAAGCAAGAGCGAGACCCCCGTCTCTACTATAAATAGAAAGAAATTAATTGGCCAACTAACATATATAGAAAAAAAATTAGCCGGGCATGGTGGCGCATGCCTGTAGTCCCAGCTACTCAGGAGGCTGAGGCAGTAGGATCACTTGAGCCTAGGAGTTTGAGGCTGCTGTGAGCTAGGCTGACACCATGGCACTCACTCTAGCCTGGGCAACAAAGTGAGACTCTGTCTCAAAAAAAAAAAAAAAAATGCAGGATTAGGGATGCACTAGCACCCTGCTACCTCCTCTAGCCCCTGGGCAGGGCTCAGTCTGGCCCCTGCTGGGGGCCCTTCTCAGCTTGCAGTGAGCTCATTTCTCTACCGACTCCCACCTTGGCCCAGCCTGGGTGTAGCCACCAGGTCCCCCAGCCCTTTCTGCTTGTGTTATTTCAGTGGGAACTGCTCACCGCCCCGTGTTCGGATCACTTAGACCTCAGAGAACAGGAAGCTGACTGGTCTGAGGCATCTTCTCCCTCAGGGGATGAGCCCCTTTTCCAGGCCAGGTTAAGGACTGGACGGCCTCGTGTCAGGTGTGGCTGGGATGAGGAGTGAGGACCACACAGGTCCTCACTGTGTGGTCTTCCTTACATGGGAGACCACAGTCTTCCTTACAAGGGAGAGGGTATGGAGAGCATTCTCAGGCTCAGCCTGCCAAAAAGAATCAATACTTTCATCTCCTGATCTGGTCTAGAGGAAAGAACCACTATCTAGTGGTTTCATAACAAACAAACAAAAGTCTACATGACCTCTCTCTATCTCTATCTGTCCTTGTCTCTCGGTGTCTGTCTGTCTCTCTCCTTCTCACAAACACACACACCAGTGCCTTCCTTTCATTTCAGCCTCACACTTCTGTTAACACTTTTGGTGTCTTTTTTCCCCCCCAGAAAGATATTTCTGTCTTACCTTCCAACTCCACAGAGAACATACTTGGAGTTGTTTTTTTCTGCCCCAATGTTGGTTTTGCAAGTCGCACTCACCTAGCCTACATTTACCCTTCTGTGGCTTATAATTGCAGCATCTGATGGTGGATTTGATCATTTGCAGGGTGCCTTCCGGCTCTAAAATCTGCTGTTCAACAGTTCCTGAGACTTCTGACCCACATGGGCAAAGCCGCAAGGCTGTGTCGCCGGTGCCCTCTTGTGGCCAGATCTGAGACCTAAAGCAGCCGCAGCACCTGGAGGAAATTCACTCACACTCACGTGATAATGATTAATATTGAATTAATTGAAGGCTTACCAAGTGGCAGGTGCAGAGCTGCAAACTTTCACTCCCATTACCTCATTTAACCCTCACTACATCCCTGTGTGATAGATGGGGCCGTTTCTACCTCTTTAGAACTGAGGAAACCGAGGAACCTGAGGCTGACAGGTCACAGAATGGGACTAAACTCAAGCAGTGTGATTTCGAGGTATGATCAAAGCCAGAACCCAACATTACACTGCCTCATCAGAGGAAAATACCTTTAAAATATTTTTTATATGGAAAATGACTTTGGAGATCATCCCGCCAACATTCCCCAAATGGGTCACCATCAGGAGCCGCCGTGCATGATGGTGATAAGGTTGTTTGTGGGCATGTGTTGACAGGGGCGAGGTGCATGATCAAAGAAGTCTGAGAAACACTGAGTCAAAGAAAATTTACTGTGATACTTTTCCGTGTCTTCATTATTCTTTTCTAAAATATTTAATTGACAAAGAACATATATGATCAAGGTGTACAACATGATGATTAGATATACATTGTGTAGCAGATATACATTGTGATTGTCACCACAATCAAATTAATTAACACAATCATCACCATCCATGCTGTTCATTAGATCCCAAGAACTTGTTCATCTTATAACTGAAATTTTGTTCCCTTTGATCAACATCCATCGTTTTTCCAACCACTTTGCCCCTGCCAACCTGCATGCTACTCTGTTTCTACAAGTTCAACCATTTTAGATACTACATACAAGTGAGATAATACAGTGTTTGTATTTCTGTGTCTGACTTATTTCTCTTGGCATCATGTCCCCCTGGTCTACCTATGTTGTCACAAATGGCAGGATTTCCTTCTTTCTTATGGCTGAATAGTGTGTGTGTGTGTGTGTGTGATCTTCTATCCAGTGCTAATAGCAGCCTCCCCTCTGCAAGTTGTGACAATCAGAAATGTCTCCAGACATTGCCCCTTGTCCTCTGAGTACCAAATTGACCCTGGTTGAAAATCTCCGCTTTAGAGCATAGGAACCCTTTTTTTCTTAAAAGGACTTATGTTCCCGGGAAACTCACTTCTGGACACACTTATTTAGTTCCTTTCTCCTCATCATGACATGACATTAGCTGTCACTCATACCATGCTCACTATGTGCAGAACTTGTAGGTGAACACATTGACAACCTATGAAATGCCATTTAGGTGAGGGAATGAAAACCCAGGAAGGTGAGGCGCATTGCTGGCATCACCATATAACTTGACTGATGCATTTCAGAGCAATGTTGTCCAAACAAATCCTTGCCCTGTGGCCTTCAACCCTATCCTAGCTTCCTGTGGGTGACACTGATAATGTAGGCTGAGGGTAGAATCTGGAAATGGCTTCACTTGGCTCTGTGAAGCCCTATCTTTGTCACCGGTGCTCTTCATAGATATTCAATTCATTGTTTTCTTCCTTCCTTCCTTCTTTCTTGGTTTCTTTCTTTTCTTTAAGAGATAAAGGAAGAAAAAAAGAAAGGAAAGAAGGGAGGGAGGAAAGAAGGGAAGGAGGGAAGAGAATCAGAGAGAGATGGGAGGAGGGAAGGAAGAAATAAAAGAGATCTGCACTTCAGGAAAGTACAATTCTTTCCATTGGCTTGGCACTTCCACACAACCCAGATGAAAAGAAAGTGATGAAACCCTGACATCCCCTTCCATCTTCATACCATTTGGCCATGAACCCACCCTCTCCCTCATTCCTGCTTGGCAGAGAAACCCATGCTTCTCTTCTCAGAAGCTGGAGGACTGGCAACTCTGCTGGTCCATTTTATGTGTCGCTGTAGCTGGGATACAGTACCTTGTTCCTTAATCAAACACTCCTGTAGGTGTTTCTGTGGGGGTATTTGGTAGACGTGATTAACATCCATAATCAGTTGACTTTCAGTAAAGGAGATTACCTTGGATAGTCTGGGGGGACCTGACCCAGTCAGTGAAAGGCTTGAAAAGCACAACTGGGATTTCCTGGAGGAAGAGGAAATTCTGCCTATGGACTCAGCTGCAGCTCAGTCCCAGCCTGCCCTTCCCACTGGTCTGCTCTACAGATTTCTGATTGGCCTAACCAGCCCCACAATCACATAAGCCAATCCCCTGCAACTGATCAATTAACAAACGAATGAATAGGTGTGTGTGTGTGTGTGTGTGTGTGTGTGTGCTTGCATGTCCAACTGGGCCTGTTTCTCTGGTAGAACCCTGATTGATACGTTGACTATAGGAAAACGCCATGTTACCTGGCAAGTTACGCCATCTTGAAGCAAAACTGCCATGATAACTAACCTTTGACCCCTGCATACCACTATGTTCTACTGCAAGGTCTTAACGCAATGCCTGTAGCATAAATAACCCCTCATAAAGATGTGTATCTAACCTCCCCAGTGGTAGCAAGCTTTGGCAAGAAAGTCTGAGACGTGACCAGCTAGCTACACATGTCTTTATCCTAAGAGCTGGTTATATTAAGGATACTTTCTGGAGGACAAGTGTGTGGATCCACCAACTCATGGCCTCACAGGCCATTGCTCCTGCTTGTAAGTCCCTAATAAATATCTCTTTCAGAGAAACTGGATTTGTCAGCCTCTTTCTTCAGCCTCTCAGGTCCATTGGCCTTTGGGGACAGATTTGTACAGACCTGCTCACCGCAGAGCAGTGAACAAGAGCAGCTTTCCCACGGCTGATGTCATTTTCCTTTTCTGGCCCCTTGTTTATCTTGTGGTTAGTGATGGCACAGTGTCAGACAAGGCAGGCCCTGGCACAGAAGTCACCCAAGCAGCTGAGGTGTAAACTGACATTTTAACTTTGACTTTGGTGGCAAATCCAAATCTGAGTTTCAATCGAAGGAACCGTCATACATCTTTAGGACTAAAAATTAAGTGGAAAATAAATGGGCAGTAGAACAGGCAACACTCAAAATAATGTTCTATGGACATAAGCTAAGATGCTCCGTCTCACTCATATAAAGAAAAGTGAATTAAATCAGTAACGTATCATTTTCTATCTATCAGGCAAAGAGTTAAAAGAACAGAAGTTGTTCTTGAGGGGGTGATTGCCACCACTTCCGGGGTGGGCCCCTGTGAGCTAGGATTGCTGGGCCCAGCTCCCTCCAGGCCTGTGTTGTCACACTCCCTGCTGCTCTGAGCTTTCTCTAAAGTTTCCTGCCCCCTAGGCTAGTCGAGGGGCTCCAGCAGCAGCAGCCAGATCCCAAGGCCGTGCTGAATGGGAAGGACCTCAGCACTGGTACCCTATTTATGTCGCCGAGAGCCGCCTGTCTTGGTTAGATGGCCCTAGGTTAGGATTCTCATTGGAATACCCCACCATTAGTTTACATGTGGTGCCCAAGCTGGAGTGCAATGGCCCTATCACAGCTCACTGCAGACTCCAACTCCTAGGCTCCAGTGATCCTCCTGCCTCAGCCTCCCCAGTAGCTGGGACTACATGTACGCGCCACCACACATGATTAATTTTTCCTATTTTTGTAGAGACAGGGGTCTCACTATGTTGCCCAGACTGGTCTTGAACTCCTGGCCTCAAGTGATCCTCCTGCCTCAACCTCCCAGAGTGCTGGGATTGCAGGAATGGGCCACTGTGCCTGGACTCACTTGGCAAATTTGTTATTTTGGTGGCTATGAACTAGGACTAGACTCCTGAACAATTCTTTTTATCTATCAGAGTTCACAGTTAAAAGAAATAGTAACCTGCTCCAGCTGCTTTAAGCAGAGCAGAGATTTATAGAAAGGGTATCAAGAACTTCCAGAACAGCAAGCAGGGATAAAGAACCGGGCTTGGAAAGAACCAGAAATGAGGAGCCTGTAGTAGCCAGGGCACCAGGAACAGTAACAGAAAGGCCATCACCACTGGCATAGGTGTTCCACAGCCCCTTACCCCCACTGTCACAAGTTCCTAATCTCAGGATGCTGACCTGTACCTGTGGTGCCTGGGTCATATGCCAGATCCTGGGCTGCAAAGGAGGCTGGGGAAGGAAGACTCTGGCACTTTTTAGCATTTATGGCAGGAAGTGGCCTTGGATCCCACCAAGAATCACCAGAATGAAGTTTCTCAAAATTAGGAAGGGAACTTAGATGTTCAGCAGGAAAAAATATCATTCACTTCATCCCCCATGAATATTGTAAAGTAAAAATTTGAGAGAAAAATCTGCAAGTAAGTTTGGAATTGAGGCGGAGGGGAAAAAACAACTGGGGAATATTTATAAATAGCCACAGTTTACGTAGGTACAGAACCGTGTGTCGTCACTGCGGCAGTCTTGCTTCCTTTCTTGTTTTTACATTGCAGTCTCATCGTATGCACATGGGACTTACTACAGTCAAACCCAAAGCTTGCAGAAAGAACGAGAAGGGAACACAAAGAAGGAAAGCAAGGAGGCTGTGCTGTGGGGAAAGGCAGATGAGAGACCACGGTCCCCTCAGGCATTCTTGGTCCCCAAAGCCCCATCGTGTGTACAATGCCACCCTGAGTTTGCAGATGTCTAAAGGTGAATATTTTTTAGTCAACAAATGCAAGTCAACTACTTTTTCTGGTGTTCACAAGCTAAAACAGTAGTCTGTCCCAAAGTGGAAGAACAACCTTGCTTTGTTGGACTTACTAAGTCTGTTTATGTTCAACTCCCATCTGGCTGTTTCTTAAAACGTTTTAAAGGGTGACTTTCTAGTAAGCAATTTTTAATCTGCTGGCTTTAGAACTTATCTTCCACAGCACTGAGTGATGCTCCCAGTGAGGTGAGGCACCACAGTGTCCCTTTTTATAATGGGGTTTTATGAATCCTGGAATCCTGGTCACAGAACAGATTTCCTGCCACGATTAGACCTCCATGTTCCACACCACCACCAGAGTTAACTTCCTGAAGCCACAGACATAATAGTCCCCTGTTAAAAGTGCTTCCAAGACTGTGAAACACTGCAGTGAGGTATGGTGTAATAGTTAAGAGTGTAAACTGAACCACAATAATAACATAAAAAGATTGTACGCTTGGGCCTCCCACAAAGATGGCAGCCAGAACATAGGTCTATTTTGTATACTGCTGAAGCTCCTCTAAAGCAACAGTAAAAGCACTACTCAAAAACAACCATTAAGGAATTATTTTAAAGACACAAACTCACCAGTACAGAACGGGTGAGGGAGGAGACATCAGCAACAACACATTGGGGGCTGGAAGTCAGTGTAAGTGCCCTAACGGACTGCCGCCATCTTGGCCCAACTTCTCTTTTCTGCCTTAACCTCTCCTCTGAGGGAAACTGGAGGAGAGTGGCTGCTGAGACCCCACGTGGACCCAGCTGGCTGGAGGGACTAGAGGCAGGGGCCTGGCAGGGGCCTGAGGATCAGCCCTGCCCCATGTTTTGGCTATCCAGAAGCTAGAACGAAGACACCATGTCACATGGTCAACAACTTCAGGTTGGGGAGGAGATGAGCTGGTTAATAAAGGAAATTAACCTCATTGGGATCACAAATTCTGCATATGTTTGTGTTCACAACGCACACGGAGAGTGTTCTCTGGGATACACTTTGGGGAAAGTTCTCCGA
This sequence comes from Mirza zaza, assembly GCA_008750895.1. Taxonomy (NCBI): domain Eukaryota; kingdom Metazoa; phylum Chordata; class Mammalia; order Primates; family Cheirogaleidae; genus Mirza; species Mirza zaza. The sequence continues at coordinate 59,792 of VSMD01057673.1, read as the reverse complement.
GATCCTAGGGCGACTCTGTGAGGGAATGGGAGGGTCTGGCAGTGTTTGCAATCTGCCCCCACCACTCCCCTGCTTCCGTGGCGTGAGGAGGTGCTACTCACTGGAGCATTTATGTAAGTCACGTTTTAGAACCTAATGAGAGACTGAGGAGGAGCTGCGATCAGAAGGACATTCTGACTGTTTAGGAAACTCAACTTTAACCCTTCGGTACCCGGACTCGAAACCTTGCCCGCAGCCGGCACTCACAGTCTGCACGATAGTTTGTACTGTGCAATAGGTTATCAACCTATCTATTGCATAGATTAAATGATGTAAGCTATTAAAAGTGCTTAGCACCCTGTCTAGCACTTTGTGTATAAAATCCAGTGTTTTTCCTCTGGTCTCCAAGCCCTCCTGCCTAGCCCCAGTCCATCGTTTTTCTTTCTGGGCCATAACTTGTCTATAACCTGTAGAGTCATCTTCCCTCTATAATTCACACATCTGAATCATTGTTCCTCTCTCTCCTGTTCATCTGACCCTGTGAGTCTTCCATAAGAATAAAATCTACTTTTCTAAGGGACTTTCTTCCATTTGATAACTTGTCTTGAGGAAGCAGGGGTGATTGTTTTGGGCCACAGGCATGATGAGAATGTGGGGAGCAGATGATTAACCATCAGGAAACCTACATTTAAAGGGTGGCTCAGACATTGTCAAGTCTCATGGCTTTGAACAGGTCATTTAACCTCTCTGTGCCTTTGCCTCCTTATCTGGAAAATGGTGCACACATCTACTTTGCAGGGCTGCTGTGTGCATCAAACAAGACAACGTAAGGTGAAAGTGCTATAATGTAAAGTACAGAGATAGAACAGTGACTCTCTTCTTAATGCTGGTGCTCATGGAAACCTAATGCTAGTGGTTTCTACCCTCAGAGCACATGTAAATTACCATTGGATTTCTTTAGTCACTTCTGTGCCAACCTTTCTTCATCATCAGAGCTCAGACTGGTTGAATTTTGACTGACATTTTCTGGGCCCTGTCTTTGGCTGTCAGAATTGGTGTGGGTGGTGGCATAGTCGTAGTAGGGTGCCAGATTTGGCAAATAAAAATACAGAGCACCTAATTAAATTGACGTTCACATATATGAGTGTTTACTGTAAAATGTCCTGTGTAATATTTGTATATTTCTGGCAACCCTGAGCTCTACAGAAAGCTGGGTGGGCATTTTCCCTGTGCTATGACTATTCACTGTGGCCTGTGAGCAAACAGGGCATTTTGACCATGTCCTGACCAGTCTTCCAGGATCCATGTCAGCTTCCTGGTCAGCCATTATGCCCAGGTTGCTGCTCTTAGCCGTGGCCAACTGGGGGTGCTGGTGATATGTGGCTCTGCACGGGGCTTTCCTGGCACAGGTCTCCCTTGGCTGTCTTATGAGTCTTTGCTTCTTGCGTGATCATCATGTACCCAGCCACCTCAGTGGTGACTCCTGCGATAAGTTATCAACATATTACAAATAGGCACCTGAGTTTCAAGAAATTTGAGTAACTCATCACAAATCACAGAACTGGAAGTGAAAGGATTCAAGTACTTTCTGACTGTACACCTTGGATCACTTAGACTCCCAGTACCCCAAGGGAAAGTATGGATGATTTAGGGACGTAATGAGGGAAAACCATGAAGGGGGAGAGGAATTTGTAAAGACGTACCCGATGAGGCAAAGACTGGAACACTTCAGGGTGCAGAGGTCAAATCCAAGAGGAAAGCTACTTGGTTAAAGAATTTGGGCTTAATTTTAAATTGTCTTTAGAGGTTTTAAACCAGGGAGATACACAATCTGATTTATGCCTTCTGAAGATTGCTCTGGCTGCTGTGTGGAGAACAGATTGCAGAGGTAGTATGGAAAACAGGAGATGGTTAGGAGGTTACTAATTAAGATAAACCATAGAAAATGGCCATTTGGTGGCTCAAAAATGATAAAAATAGCAGCAATCTCATGTGGCTTAACCTAATAGAAGTCCAGGAGGGAGATGGTGGCTTGGACTGTAGTAACAGCAGTGGTTATGGTGTGTTGTCAACCAAGACATTTTGGAAGTAGAGCTGACAGAAGTTGTCATGGGGCTGGACCTGCGGAGTAAGGAAAAGAGAATGAAAGGATGGCTCCTATGTGTTTGGCTTAAGCAATTGTCAGAATCTGAGTCACAGCACCAAAAATGTCCGGGAAATCTAAGTCACAGCCCCAAAGATGTCACGGTGGTAATGTGCCCTCGGTTCTCGGTATACTGTTGGCCAAACAATGACCAGACACACTAAAGTGTCAAGTCCAGACTATCATCCTGATCCTCTGGCTCTCTTCTTGGAAAAATCACCAGCAGGGCCAGTGATGGAGTAACCTCAAGCAGGAAGCAGTTTCACAGTTTCACAGCTCTTTATCGTAAAACAAAAACCTGTCTGTCTCCGCAAGTGAAGAGAGACAGACCAGCTCACTCACTGACTGACACACCCTCTGACTTCTCTGATTGTTTCCTTTTATTAGCCCAGTCTGGGGGAGGGCTCTCAGGTGGTGTGGGATGTTATCAAATGATCTACGAGTGTTCTCAAAATTTCATCTGCCTATATAAGCTCTCTCTAAGAAAGCCCACCTTGGGGGAGAGGGTGAATCACAATGCAGGCTCAAGGTAATGGCATATTAAGTACCCTTGGGTTACTGTAGGTCACTTTCTAAATCCTATCATGCCTGGGCTGGGGAATTCCCAGATTGATCAAGCATTCCCTCCTTCCCCAGGTATAGCAGTTGCTTGGGGTAGGATTAACAGTGGAGCAACACCAAAATGGAGTGTCCACCCTCATCCTTCTTCCCAGGTGGAGCCATTGCTCCAAACAGCATCCAAGCAGGGAACTCGTGTCCCCGAGAAGACAAGGGAGATCCTAAGATCCTAACTACCTAACATAACTAGGTCAATGGTGGTGCCATTTGCTGAGATGGGAAAGGCTGCAGAGAAATACAAATACAGCCATCAGCAGACTATTGGTTACATGACTATGGAATTGAGGAGAAAGGTGGGGCTGAAGCTATAAATCTGGGAGTCATTTAAAGCTACTTCATTGAATAAGATCATCGAAACAGGCAAGAAAAAAGATGTTAAAATTGAGCCCTGGGATTTCTATCTTTATTTAGAGATGGCTGGAGAAGGAAAAGGAGAACCAGAAAAGGAGACCAAGGAGAGGCCTGCAAGAGGAAGGAGAGAAATCATAAAGGTCAAGATGTTTTAAGGGTTCCAAAAGCTTCAGGGAGGAAAGTGAGTACGTACGTCCAGTCCATTTGGTTCGTCAGACAGCTAGTCCTGGTCACTTTTGTTCACGTGGTCTTTAGTAAAATAACCAAGAGAACCAGGAGCTTTGGGCACCAGGCAGCACCTCCAGCACCAGACCCTCTGAAGATGGGATTGAAGGTGGTCCCCAAGAGCTGACCTGATTTCTCCACTGTGGGCATGGACAGGAGAAATGGAAGCACCCACTCCTTTTTATACGGTTGTGTAAAACACAGTTGCTCTGATTTTTAAAATGATGTCTATTCTATCTAGTAAAACTTACAGAAGAAATTTTTCAAAATTATTCTAATCCCACTACACAGAGATATTCACCATTAAAGTAGGGTAAATTCCATTTTAGTGTAGCTTTTTCTATTTATAGCTCTATTTTTAATATAAAATTTGGCCCTAGCATTTTTCTTTAAGGAGAATGAAGGCAAGTGTGGTGAATGAAGACAATGAAATGACTATTGAATTTGGCTATTATTAGTGAGCTGGACAGTTTGGGTGGAATGGTTGAGATAGAAACTCTACTGGAGTAGGTAATGGGAAAAAATAGCTATGGAAATGAAGATAAAAATTAAAGACTGTTCTTCCAAAAATGTTGCTGTGAAAAAGACCATAGAGGTGGAACTGAAGATGAATATGAGGTCAAAGAATACTTTTCCCTCTACTTATTCATTTATTTTTTAATATAAGGAATACTCGACAAGAGTGGATAACTTAGAGGTAGTAGAATAGCTTTTGCTGCTTGCATGACTACAATGGACTGAATGTTTGTGTCTCCTCAAAATTCACATGTTGAAATCCTAGCCCCCAATGTGATGGTATTAGGAGGTAGAGCCTTCAGGAGGGGATTAGGTCATGAGGGTGGAGCCCTCATGAATGGGATTAGTGCCCTTATGCAAGAGGCCCTAGAGAGACACCCCTATCCACATCACCACAAGAGGTTACAGTGAGAAGGCACCATCTCTGAACTAGAAAGTAGGCTCTCACTAGACCCCACATCTGCCAGCACCTTGATATTGGACTTCCCAGCATCCAGAACTGGGAGCAATAGATTTCACTTGTTTATAAGCCACCCAGTGTAAGATATTTGATTGCAGCAGCTCAACCTAAGACAGTGACAAACCTGTCCCCCACCTACTCATCCACTGGCATCAGAACCTCTTATCTCTACCCTGGAGTCCATAATGAGCAGAGTACAGGAGAAAGAGTTCAGATATGGGCAACTAGAGTCTACAGTCAAGCACTTCCACAAAGGTATGGTGTGTGTGTGTGTATATGTGTGTGTGTATGTGTTCCAATAAACTTTATTTATCCACAAAGGCATCGTTATGTGCCTGGCAACAGTACTTGCTCCATATATGGCCTGTATGGCTTGATTCATTTCTATTTAATGATGAAATTCGATTGAAAGTGAACGGGACTGAGGATCAGAACAATGCAATAGGGGTAGAGGGTGGCAGAAAGGGACACTTCTCCAATGAGCCATTAGAAGATTCCCTGCCTCTGCCTAGGGTAGAGGCAGGAAAGTTCTGTGGGTAAAACTGGTGCTGGCCCAGGAGTCTGAGCCAGGATAGGTGATCTGATGCATCCCTGAGCCTCCCTGCACCCCAGCTTCCTCTTCTTCCTCAACGGAACATGGTGGACATGTCAGGGAGGGGCTGGGGGCTCCTGACCCTGCCCTCACGTCTGAGCCTACATGCTGGCTTAACATCAGCCAGACAGCACACACAGGAAGCCTCGCAGTCACCAGCCTTCTTGGGGTCATCACCAGAGGGGACTGATGTAGAGAACAGCACTGGCTCATCTGTCAACATCCTTCATAAACCGCTTCCGTAAAAGAAACATTTAGGGATCTCCGTCTTTAAATAAACAATTCCGCAACTGGTTTCAAAAGGGAAATCGTAGTTCCTTTTTCTCACTTCATTAGAAACTAAAATAGTATTTTTATGGCGATACCATGGTAGGCAGGCTGCAAATACAATTGAGAAACTTCAACGTAAAAATGAGAAAACGAGATTCTCCGCACCCTCACACAGGCATGGGCAGCTCTCCTAGACGAGGGGATTAAGATTCGAAGAGATTAACCAGATAGCTTTGGCAAATGTAGTAGTTTCTTCTGCATTTCCTCAGGCCTCTGCCTGTGCCTGTGGCCTTCTCTTGCCCCAGGACCGCCCCTCTTACCTCCTCTTGCTGGGTTCCTGCTTCCAAAGTCTTGTTCTTTCCACATCCCTAGCCTGGGACTGCCCTTCCCTCCTGGAAAGGGAGGCCCTGCTGTGGCCTTCCTCCAGCTGTGCCCCTCCCCACAGGACAGGAGACAAAGGCCAAGGGGCCATGCCCACATGAAGCCCCCACCCCTGCTTCCAGACGGTGCTCTGGGCACCTGGAGCCCCAGAGTCCCCTGCCCTGCAGTCCCAAACCCACTTGTAGGGCTGCTCAGAACTTTCTCCCCAGGTTCAGTCTCCTGGAGGTGAACTGTGCTATTCCCACTGGGACCAAGGGGCAGCCAAGGGGCGGCTGCTTGTAGGATGGAGCCAACGTGGAGAGAAAAAGGGGGCAGGTGAGGTCGGCCCCATGAAGCCATGGCCCTGTTGCCACATTCCAGAACAGAGCAGAGCACCTAGGAGTCCCAGGCTTTGCAAGTCACACCTGCTCTCTGGTCCTGATGAAGGCACATTCATCACGGTAGGAGGAGAAGACATTTTAACTTCAAAATATTTAGATATCAGGCACGTGGACCTGCATTTGTGCGCTGGCGCGGGCTCTGCAGAACCACCGGCAGGCCAGCCCTAACACACCCCCAACCCCGGGCCGGGCCGGGCTGGTCCCCACCTTGTCACCGCTTGAGCACATCGCGCATGCGCACATGCGCTCTTCTCTGAAATGCAGTCTGCTTCCCCTACTGTCGCACAGCAACAGCTCTCAGAACTTCTGGCAGCCTTTGGTCCATTGTAGCCGCCCTTGAAACTCTCCGAGAGAGACTTTCTCCATCCTCGCTCCCCAGCCCTGAAGCTACACGCTCCTGCGATCCATCCTCCCGGTCCAGTCTCCGGAGCTCAGTCCCCTCCCTCCTGCTTGGCCGCCAAGCAGGACCAAGGAGGGCTCGCCGGGGGCTCAGCCCTGTCCCCACGCAAGCCCCTCTTGGTCACCTGCGCTCCATCCTTCCTCGACAGCCGCCGAGCTCCCCACCCCGCGCCCCGGCTCCGGGGCTGCCCCGCCCCCCAGCCTGGGCATTGGCGCCCCGCGTCCCCCGCCCGCCCGCGGGCAGCACCCCGCGGAGGCGAACCGGGCGGGCTGGGCCAGTGCAGGGTAGAATCCAGTGTTTATTTGAAATTTTGATATTTTGTTCTTCTTGGATTTGGGGGGGGACATCGATTTTTTAAAATACCGCATTAAAACATGTTGATCTTGATTACCGAGTTTTGGGGATCCCATCAATTTTATGTCGGAGACGAGTGCCTTATTAGCCTCCCTCCCATCCATTTCTCTGCAGCAAGCAGCCCTTCTCGCCCGCCCTCAGAACTCTCCAAAGCATCCCTGCTGCCTGCAGAGCCCCAACCCGGGCCTCATGCTCTCCGCGCTTCACGTTGTGGGCTCCGCTTTCCTCCCCAGCCCTATTCCCAGCCAAACCTTCAGCTGGTCTGCTCGCCCCTCAGAGCAGCCCTGGGGTTCCGCCACACCGCCCCCGGGCTGCTCCTCCTGGAGTGTAGCCTCCTCCCGTCCCACCTGTTCCGGTGGGCTCTGCCTTATTCCCCAGGGGTCAGCGTCCACGGAGCCTTCTTGGAGCACCCCAAGCGCGACCCATCACTCCTCCCGCGTTTTGGCCGGACCTCAGCTGTAGGACGTATGCAGCCCTCTGACTTCTATTTCCCTGACCTGCTGTCCTGTGCCGGCCCTAGGAGAGACCACATGTGCTTTGACTGCAGAGTCCACAACTCACCCTCCACCCCAGGCTGACAGCAGCACCGCCAGGTGCCTCCCCAGCCTGCAGCTCAAGGCTGTACCTTGACAGGCGTTCCGGTTTTCTCCTCGCTGGCCCTGATCTCTCTCCACAGCCTATCTGCCCTCTTTCCTGTTGGATGTCCCAGTGACGTCTCAGAATTGGCTTGGAAATGGGGTCCTGCTCTGTACTGGCTCCCTGTCTCTTGGTACCGTACACTCAAAACACCTACAGCAAAGGCCTACAAAGTGAGCTGCTCACAGCATCGTTCACAGGCTGTTATCCCATGTGACATCCCAACACTACTGGGTAACAGCCTCTCCTGCTGTGAGGTCCTCCACGAGGCCAGGATGGAGAGGGACCACGAGGACCTCTCCCCAGCCACACACAGAATGCTCCCAAGTGAGTCCAGCAGTGAGGACAGCCTGGGGTAGAACAGGTGGCCTCCCTGCCCCAAGCCGACCAGTCCCCAGCCCCGTGTGCGCTACTAGGGAAGGGAGTGGTCTTAACATCGCCAATCAAGACCTCACTGGAGATTTATTTGAGGATTAGTTTCAGTTTCTGTTACATATGAGGATCAAGATGGACTCACCTGCTTTTTCATGTGAGGCAACCCCACCCTCTCTACCATGACCCAAACCACCACCTTCCAAGTTCATGCATATCCCAACACCTGGAAGGTAAGCAGCTTTCTCCAGTGCTTAAGAGCTGGAAGAGTAAAGAGGGAGAGTACCCAGCTATCCACCTGCTGATGCTCTGTGTTTTAGGTCTCTATACACCCACAAATCTATAGATGGGATGGGATTTTATGTCATCATCATCTTTCAGAGTCCATTTTCTGTATCTTGATACTTGAAGGTTAAAGGTCCAATACTTGATATGGCCTCTCTGTGCCAAGAACTGTGATGGTTCATTCACGCATGCTACATAATCATCGTTTAACCCTTATAATGACCCCAAATGGTAGACGTATTAGTTTCCCAGGGCTGTCATAAATTACCACAAACAAGGTGGTTTAAAACAATAGGAGTTTATTCTCTCATAGTTCTAGATACCAGAAGTCCGAAATCAGGGTGTCAGCAGGACTGATTCCTTTTGAAGTCTCTGAGGAAGAATCTGTTCCATGCCTCCCTCTTAGCTTCTGGTGGCAGCAGCAATTCTTACCATTCCTTGGCTTGTAGATGCATTGCCCCAATCTCTGCTCCTGTTCTTCCCTGTGTCTTCCGTGTCTGTATGTCTGTCTAAATTTCCCTCTTCTTATAAAGATACCAGTCACTGGATCAAGGCTTATCTTGATCAAGTATGTCCTCATCCTAACTTAACTACATCTGCAAAGACCCTAGTACCAGATAGGTCACAGTCACAGATACATGGAGTTAGAATGTCAATGTATCTTTTGGGGGGCCACAATTCAACCCACAATAGGAAGTATTGTTCTAATCTTCGTATGACAAATTACAAACTGAGACTGAGTCACTTACCTAGAGATAGAGAAAAGAGGTGGTATGACTCAATTTTTAATCTGTCTAGACGTCATAATTACCACTTATTGGGCCCTTTCTTGTACCAGACACTCTGTTGGGTGCTTCATTTCCGTTTCTAATCTTCGTATTAATTGCATATAATTATTATCCCTCACTTTACAAAGAGGCGCAGATAATTTAAATGGCTTGCCCAGATGGGCAGGCAGTGGCAGATCTGGGATTCAATCTGAAGTCGTGGCCAATACTCACCTAGGTCAACACACCAGAACATCTTTGGGATGGCTCATCCCTCCTTACCCCATGTCACCTGCCTCAAGATGGTATAACTTCCTACCTGCAGTTGATAATTAAGACTGTAAATGACATGTTACTGGAATTTTCTATGTGAAGAGTGTAGAGGCAGAAAATGAATCACTGAGGATCACAGCACTGCAATTCACAGCGGGTGATGCTCTGATCAACTATTCATCTTCCTTCAGGCAGCCAAGCAAGAGTCAAATGGAAAAACCACATCATCGGTAAATCCCATTAAAGAGCAATGTATGCCACAACTAATTACTTCCCCATAGGGTGCTACACATGGGCTGACACACTGTTCCAACAAGTGGCTTACTGGGAAGGAGCCTCTACTACCACAGTGGAGAGGAACCAAGTCTCAGACAAATCCCATAGAGCCGTTATTTAAATTACCTCATTCTTCCTCAAAATAAAAAATCAAACTTCTTGGCGACTGCTGTGCACTCTTCCTTAATATTAAAGATATGTCGCATACACACACACACACACTCCCCAGTGCCTTACAAACACAGCAACCCTGAGTACAGGGTTCAAGCAATGTTTGAGCCACTGCAACTGCCTTGAACCAACATAAAAGAATGATGTGAGAAAACACTGAGCCCAATGCCACTACTGTAGGTTTGATTAGCACTTACCAGTTAAGGTTGTTTTACTCCTATGCTCTCAAAAAGAAACCACAAAAGAAGCAGGGGATAGGCCTGGGCTTTAGAGGCAGGCAGACCCAAATGCTGACCCCAGCACCACCACACACATCTTGTGCAAACCTAGGGAAACCATTTTTCTTCTCTAGGCCTCATTTCCTTCCCTGTAAGATGTAGATATTTCTCAGACAGCTATCATAAGGAATATAAACAACCACTCTGACCTTGATTCCTAACAGGGAATATGAGCTAAGGGTATGCAGGAAACATTGTTTTCTGATCTAATTTATCACTTGTTATACCTAAATTCCTATTTAAAATAAATCTTAAATAATGAATGTGAGCACAGCTCTGGCAAAGGCATTGAGGATGAGAAAACCAATTGGCAGAATGAAAAAAGTGAATGGGAAGACAAGTTGATAGAAGACATTCATTTCTTTCACGTGCTCAACATTATCCCATTGAATAAAGCACACATACATACATACACACACACACACACACACACACACAGAGCTGGATGGAGTTATGACACCTTATTGCCTGCCTATACTATTTAAGAAATTCGTTCAAATTAGCTTTAGTTAGGGCATGTGACTCCAGGGGACTATGACACCCAAGCCCTAGATTGAGAACCACTCAGTCTGAAGATGTTCTAGGATGGAACTCAGCCCCAGGGTCACTTTCTCAGCCCCCAGGAGAAAGTATGTAGAGAGTGTAATAGAAGAAGAAAAAATAGGCTCCCATGCACCAGGAATGCATATAAATATAAGAACTATTAGAAAAAAGAAATTCATGAAAGTTTTGTGATTCACCTAACCTTATTAATTCATGTCTATGACTTTAATATTATTATTAATACTAGAATCCCATTGTTCATTAAGAGTATTTCCAGCCTGGCACAGTGGTGTGTGCCTGTAGTTCCTAGCTACTCAGGAGGCTAAGCCAGGAGGATTGATTGAGACCAGGAGTTCCAGACCAGCCTGGGTGATATACTGAGATGCCATCTCTTAAAAAAAAAAAAAAAAAAAAAAGTAAGTATTTTCCCCAGATTATTGAAGTCTGCAGATACTTTATGTTCACTCTTATAGCTATAAGGCAAGAATCTAATGGGCAAAGATGAAGTTCTACTCACCTCTGCCTCCCTTGACTTAGCAGCGTGTGGAACAGAGATGACACATACAGGTTCAATCTGTGCAATCTGAAAGAGCGCCTTCTAGAGGCAACGTCTTCAAATTTCACCTCAACCGGACCTACACCCACTGTTAAGCAACTCAACATAAATCTAACCGCAGAGGACATGTGTACTCTCTATTCAAACCCTGGAATATATAAAATGTGTAATATCGATGCCACTATAAAATGGCATTTAAGTGGAAGTCTGTTTCTAGAAGGAATGAAAGCCTGAGCAAAGAGATTTGGGGTTGCATTTTTGTTCATTGACTCTACCAATCTGTTTTATCAAACAAGCTTTAGAAGAACAGAAACTGAGTAATTCATCTTGTCAGTTACAAGTCACACACAAAAAAACTGGCTCTGGTATTAGCTAAATATAACTATTCAAATAGAGTTTAAGAAGTATCAAAAAAAAATTCTTAAAAAAAAACCCCAGTAGCAGCAAAAGTATCAAATGTTTGTAAACAAAACCACTAGTAACAACCCTATGCTTAATAACAAAGAATCTGCATTCTTTTAAAACATTAAGTATATACAATAAAGAGAATATTTCCCATCTTTTTTTCTTAATATACAGCACCTGATACCTAAAACAAGGTTACCAATAGCAGACACAAATTGTGTTATCATAAGGCAAGTTGAACAGTCTTTCTCCCACTGCTCAGGGGCATCACGTCGCTGCAGAGGGCAAACTTTCCAAAAGGCTTCTCCTGGCTGAGATCCTCACGCACCGGGGGCACCGGGAAGACTGGAAGCAGCGCTTGTGAAAGCAAGCCCTGCATGCTGCGAGCAAGGAGGGTGGCCATTAGCAAGGGGGCTATCCCGTTTCTCGTTTTCTCATTTTCTACATACATGCAGACTCATCCCATCCTAGGGAGGGAGGGGTCCGAGTCCAGAACATAGAGTCTTCTAGAAAGAAATCAGCCAGATTGAAACTCCCGGGGATTATAGCTCTCCCAACAGGTCATGAACATGAGGCTCAGAAAGCCTGATGTAGCGGACCCCCCAGTTCCCCCAGCCCCTGAGACAGGTGGTGGCTGATAGCTCTTGGGAAGCAGCATTGCTCCTCTAGAAATGGCCCTAAATGGAGAGAGCTGCCTCATCCCAGGTCATGCCCCCTTCCTGGCACCAGCCTGCATCCAATGACTGCTCACAGTGGAGTTTAAAGGCCTGGCTGGCCCTCTATCCCCAATTTGGAACAATGCTGAAAGGTCACCCATTTGCAGAGTTCCCCATGAAATGGGCCGAGGACTCCACTATACCCACATCCCAGTTCCACTTCTCCCTCTGCCCAACGCTGCTGCCTTCACACCCCACAGATATTGAGCTCGAGAACATGCAGCTTTCTGCATACAAATCCCTGCCCCGGATCTCTTTGCTGGGGAACCCCTCCTGCAACACTGCCTAAAGGGTTAGGGGAGACAATACTAGAGTGGCCTAAGACTTGGACCTGCCCATATCAAGGGTGAAGGCAGAGTTCATTATCAGGATCTCTCCCAAGAAACGGGGTTTAGAAAGTACGGGATTCCCTTGGGCACTAATACTGTAGAACAAGAGTCAGCAACTTTTTCTGTAAAGAGCCAGATAGTAAATGTTTTAGAACTTGTGGGCCACATGGTCTCTATCTGACAGCTACTCAACTCTGCAGCTGCAGTGCAAAAGCAGCCAGAGACAACACTTCAATGTTGGACATGAATGTGCTCCAATTACAAAACAGGGCAGGCATAGGCAACAAAGGGACTGTCTCCTCTATCCAAACCCTATACCAGGAGACATAATCCTTCATCCCTGCCCCACCCAAATACTCCTGCTCCTGTGCCCAAAACTTTACTATCTCTAATCCAACATATAAGCACACACCAGCATCATTGTACTTTAAAGAAACAATTGTACTTAAGTTATTAAGTAACAATAATAACAATTATACTTAAGCTATTACTCAGCTTAAGATAATTTTTTGCTTAACTTATTAAATTAACTTTGGATTTCAGTTGTTATGCTACTATTAAGTTGATGTTATTAAGTTACTAAGCTACCTGAACATCTTCTACATGTTGTCGTCTGAAATGGGAAGATGACAGTCGTATTCCGGCAAAATTCACAAATAAAGCCCTTTCCTTGACACAGCTGTAAAAGAAAGTATCAAAAAGTGACCATCCTCATTGGTAATTCTCTTGAAAGAGAAGCTGTTATCACTTTTATAGAACTTTATAAGCATCAATTTTTGAATGTCTGTGATTCTAGCCTCTAGCAGGAAAAAGATTTTGTGTTTTGCAGCAATAAATGGATGAGAACAAAAATAATGCACATTCATCCATTTCACATTAAGGCAGTTTTAAATTGCTGGAGAAAGATCATAATTTTAAATGGGTGTTCTTAAATGATCTAATTTCATTTCCGTTTGCTGCTGTTTAGAATTCTTCAGTCCATGTAGACACAGAGCTTCCTGTTTCCTCCGCTCCTGAGTCCCCATGGCTATATTTGGTACATCAGGGCACAGTGGGCCCCGAGCCAGGCTGGGCACCCCGACTTAGAACTCACTTGGCCCAGGCTCACATTCCAGCTCGGCTCTGCCCCATACTTCACAGTTCTGAACCTCAGTTTTCTCATCTGCCAACAGTGTCACCAGGGGTTCCCTCAGGGTTTGAGAGAGTTAAATAAGGTCAAGTGCTCACCACTCAGAATAGGCCCTTGTGACTAAAGGACAGCTCAGGGATTTCTCCAGGCGAACCCTCACCTCACAGCCGGCCACATGCCCGAGGGAAGCTTTCAGAATGTTCTTGAGGGTGGGTGCCAGCAGCCCCTTCTTGATCCTGACCAGGTCCTCCAGGGAGAACAGGTGGAGCTCGTCAGTCAAGTGTCTTGGCACCTGTTCAAACTCCTTTAATGCACTGCCAAAGAGGGGAAAAAGAGGAATTCGGAAGCACACCCACACACAGGCTGGGAAGAACAGGGTCAGTTGTTTCTGCTCAACACTCACACTTAATTTTTTCAACCCAATTTTTAAAAACTAGCCCCAAGAACAACAGTGAACCTTGCTCACCATCACTCTACATTTTGCAAGTTTGCTTGGAAGCTGGAAAGTTAAAATTCCATAATAGCTGATGTCAAACAGCTGATGAGGAGAGAAATGTCTCTCTTGCAGCCTGCCCTATCCACACATTGAGCAAATGAAAACTGAATGTTTGTTTTCCAAGTCTTAAAAATGTGCACCGAGTACTGTCTGATTCCTGAGTAATCAAAATTACTACCTTACTCATTCCAGCTAAATTTCAACTGTGTCAGCATCACTGACTGCTGTCTCAGCTGGTAGGAGAATGACTGCTCACAGGCAGGCATGTGACTCCCAAATCCATGAGTCCAACACTGAGTTTAAGATTCAGACATCCAATTACAGGTGCTCACGGTCACTTAGATGTCCTGAGGGCATTCAAAATGTAACTTGTCTTCTCCAAAGCCACCTGGTCTCCTCTTGGAGTACCTAACTTGGCTAGTGGCAGCACCATTCACTGCATTCCCAAGCCAGCCATGCCCTACCTGAACTTGGCATGCTACTAATGCCAAACTGGCTTTAATTCTCCACCCAGCCTCAGATGTTCACCCATGCTGCATCCTCTGCCTGGAGGGGTCCCAATCCTCAAACTCAGGCTTCATCTCTGAGCCTTGCCTGCTTTCCATTGCACCCCACCCCTGAGCTAAATGCCACCTCCTCTCTACCCTCATGGCACTTTGCACAGATGTCTAACACACACAGTGGGGCAATGATCTATTTGTGCTGACTTTCCCCCTGGATTTAACACAGATATACTAATTTCTTATCTGAAGCACAGAATGGATATTCCAGAATTTTTTTGTGGAAGGGAGGAAATGTAGGTGTTGTTACATGTCACAGATAAAGAGAACTGAGGCCCTGAGACCAATGCCACTCCAATGTCATGAGGTGGAGGCTCAAGGCCAAATAACTATAAAATGCATGCTCCTTCGTATGAAATTTAATTACAGAGCAGTACATCATCATTAAAGATCAGAAATGGAAAAACGCTTTAAAACAAAAATTTTAAGAAAATCCCTATAATCTCATCTATTATAACAAATAACCTTAACTCCCTTGAGTAACTTACTCTTTTTCAACTTAAAAATCTCTCTCAATGAATTCATGCCTAAACTTTTATTGGCTGATGGTGTTCTATATTGTGGATGTGATATTAAGTATTTTGCTATTACTGAACACCTAGATTTGTAATATATTTTCTTATTAAAAAAACTATACTTTAACTAAATTTCTACCCATATCCATAGGTATGCTCATTCTTCTAAACGAGTTAAATTCTCCACTAGTGATTTAAAGGGTTTCTTGATTTTAAAGAAATGGTTCTGTATTCCCAAGGACAGCCAAGAAGCCCTGTGCAACAGCAAAGCTGGGAGCAGGAGGCTCAGAGGATCAGCAGAGGTGTAGAGGGATGGCAGACTGTCCCAGCCAAGAATAGTACCTGTCAGCAAACCTGCAGGTCTTCAACAGCTTCTTGACATGGAAAAGCTGCTCCTGGATTTCCTAATATGAGAAACCAAACAGGGGTAAGAGCTAAATGTGATCAATGATGCCAGCAATGTGCAAGTCAGATGTAAGCGTTATTGCTAACCTTGAAATGCTACACCTGTATAAAACAAACCTTTCTAGCAAACAGCCTAGACAGCAGAGGTTCATAACCAAGTCCACTGACCCACAGGGGGTCCTGGATGGATCCAGGTTTTCTGGGGGCTGAAGCTTACACAGTTTAGGGGGACTTCTTCAAGAAAAATGCAAAGCTACGTACGAATATAAAATTCAATATGGGGCCTTAGAAATTTAGTGCAGGTGAGAAGCACCAAAGCTTAAGCTCCATTGGCTTTACGATGCACCTGTCTGGAGGTTCTACCTGTGGAAGCCCTGAGACTAGAGTGACGTGCATGTCCTGCCGCAGGACGCTTCCAGCCAGGGCACTGGCCAGCCTGCGGAGACGCGCTCACCTTCACCCTGTCCAGCTCCTTGGCTTTGCCGTAGAGGCTTCGGCTGACGCTCGGCAAGTGGAAAATGGGCTGGTGCCAGATGCTGTCGAGCAGCCGTTTGGAGAAATTGCTCACGTGGTACTTCCTGAAGTCCCACATCATCAGGATCCGGGCAGGGATGCAGGACTCCGCGTACGAGTGGCAGCAGTGGCAGAAATATTTCCCCAGGTACTCGCAGTACCGCAGCCGCTTCACAAACTCTGCCGAGCACACCCGAGCGTGAGGGGGCGCTGGACGCCCACCCTGCCCGCCCCCCACCTCCAATGCCTATGCAAGACTCAGAGGCTCAGATGACTTTTTTTCATGATTAAAACCACGCTCGACCTCATGGCAGCTGGGAAAACTCTGGCAGGGACTTGGGGACTTACGTCGTGCCCATTCATGAGCTTTGCCTTCATGGAACAGATGTCTAAGAAAATAGAACTCTCTGGAAATACTCCTGGACTTTAGAGGCGGGCATCACAAACTGTGGTGCAGCTAAAAGAACGTTTATTTAGGGTCTGGAGATCAGGTGCTGCCTCTCACTAGCAAGAAGGCTGAGGAGGGCAGGTCAGAATCTCTTCAGGTGGACTCACTTGAGACCACAAGACACAAATCAGAGCTGGATGAAGTGATATTACGTGTATGAAAAGTACAAAGTAAAGCAGTATGCATACAATGTCAGGAAGTCGCATCCAAAAGAGCTTCTTGATAAATCATTGAGAAAAAAAATACAAGAATGCATAAAGGATGGGAATAGGTAACACATGAAAAGAAGAAATTCAGATAATCAATAGGGATGTGAAGAACAATCTCAGGAACAGCCAAAGAAATGCATGTTTTAAAAGTGAGATACTCTATTGGCCTCGGGCTGTCGGAAATTTAGAAGGTGCAGAGATGGTGAAGTATACAGAGGTGGGATTTCTAGTATCAACATTTTCATCAACTGATCGATACACAACCTGGTTTTAGATGTCTTTCTATTTAAGGACACCTTAATTAATGTATTTTGTTGACTCATAAAATTGAATTCAGGACCAACGCTCTATAACTCATGCCTGAATGGAGCTTATCAATGCACACGTTTTCTCCACAAAGCAGACCTTCCTGCTCTTAGAAACAACACATAGCACTTCAGCACCATGCGTGGGAGAGATTTTAAACAGTGAAATCACCAACAGAAAGCACAAAAATGCAAACAATGTGGCACTGAATAAACCATGAAAAGGTATGCCCTGGACCCTGCACTCCACATGCCTGATCAAACTTAACAAGATGGGAAGAGAAAGGAGGACAAAAGGAGCCAACAAATTTCCCTGGCAAAATTCCTCTTTCCCCAACAGCTAAAATCCTAACATCTCAACATCCATCCACTCATTCATCAAACTTAAGTGAATATATACTAAGTGTCATGCTCTCAATATGGAATAAACTATGTCCATCTCTTTCAGTTTCCTAACCCTTTAATTAAACTAGAACAAAATAAAGCATTCTAAACCAGTGGTTTTCAGCCAGGTGTTATTTTGTGCTCCGAGGTACATTTGGAAATGTCTGGAGACATTTTCAGTTGTCGCCATTGTGGGGCGGCTACTGGCAGCTAGTGACACTGCTGAACACCCTGCAAAGCATGGGACACCCCTCCCAACAAAGTCAATGGCACTGAAGTCAAGAAATCCTGCTCTAAAACACCATTGTTCTCATTTAACGAAAAGTCAAATCCATGAGGAAAAAAATGAGGAAAATGTTCTAGACCAGAGATGTCTAATATAATTTTCTGTGAGGATGAGAATGTTCTATATCTGTGCTGTCTAATACAGTAGACACCAGTTACATGTGACTGCTGAGTACTTGAAATGTAGCTGGTATGACTAGAAAATTGAATTTTTAATTTTAATTAATTTAAATTTTAAATAGCCATATGGGCTAGTGACTACCATATTGAGTAGTGCAGTTCTAGAATAAAGCTAACTAAAGAGAAACAATAACTAAGTGCAATGCATGAAACTTTATTGGAACCTGCATGGAAAAATTAGCCATAAAGGGTGCCTTGAGGACAATAAGTGAAAATGAACTAGTAAACAATATTAGGGAATTATTCTTTTTTTTGGTGTGATAACTTATCCTTATTTTGGGGACATGCTGAAGTTGTAAAAGGTAAAATGTCATGTCTAGTGTGTATGTGATTGAAGGAAACATGACAACTAAATTCAATGTGGAATTCTGGATTGAATTCTGGAACTGGTAAAGGATATTAGTGGAAAGAAAAAGCCTGGTTAAATCTGACTAAAGCCTGGGGTTTAGTTAACAGGACTGCACCAGTGCTAATTTCTCAGATTTAATGACGACACTATTGATGACGTAAGATGTATCATTAGGGGAAGCTGAGTGAAGGATATACGGGAACTCTCTGTCCTATTTTTGCAACTCTTCTGTAAGTCTAAAATTATCTCTAAATAAAAAGTTAAAAAAAAAAAAACTTATCCTAAGAGCTAGAGGAAGTTCATAGGAAAAACCCAAAATTATTTACATGCTGTTGACAATCTGTGCTTTACCTACCTCTGTCGCATATTTTTGCCTCTCATTCTTACTCCCTAGTCACATAAGGCTTCTTTTCAATTGCCACAGACTCTTTGCATATGATGAACACCCCTCTCTTTCTGGAGACAATGACATCCTTATGAAACCTCTTACTCCCAGCCCCTCATGCCTAGATTAAGTTTCCTGGCTATAAATCCCATAGCTCTCTTGACTTTCTCTTTTGTTACATGTGTCACCCTTGATATTTACTTACTTGGCCGATGACTATGTCTTCCCTACAAGACAATCAGCAAGATCCTCAAAGCCAGGAACAGGTTTGCCAGATTTGTCACTGTATCAACAGTGCAGACACACATCTCCATGTTGGTTGGTTGGTTGGTTGGTTGGTTGGTTGGTTTTTAGAGACAGGGTCTTGCTCTGTTGCCCAGGCTAGAATGCAGTGGCAAGATCACAGCTCACTGCAGCTTCAGAACTCCTGGGCTCAAGCAATCCTCCTGCCTCAGCCTCCCAAGTAGCCGGGACTACACCCACTACACCCAACTCATTTTTTTATTCTTTGTAGAGATGGGGGTCTTGATGTATTACCTAGGCTGGTCTCAAACTCCTGGCTTCAAGTGATCCTCCTGCCTTGGCCTCCCAAAGTGCTGGAATTATAGACATGAGCCACTGTGCCCAGCCACATCTCCATATGCGAATAAAATTAGGGATGCACTTAAAAAGTTGGAATCATAGTCACACTTCTCACTCATGCATGTTTTCAATATTTACTGAGGTACCAGGAAACAGTGGTTAACCAAAGAGACATGGTCCCTGATAGAATAACTGGGAAAATGAGTCATTTAAGGAAAATGAGTTATAACTGTAATGCCTATTTAGCATTTTCATCCAATGTGTTGTAGAGGAAGCCCAGATAGATTTCTACTTTTTATTTTCATCTCTTGAAATAGAGCTCCTCAAAGTCTTTTTTCCTTCAAAGACCATCAAAGGACAAAGGAACTCTTTCCATCCAAGCTCATCTTCCCAGCCTTCTGCAGGTCGGACTTGTGGACACCCTCAGAGCAGAATAAGTGACTCCCAGTCTCAAGTTGGAAACTTGCATTTCTGACTCCGGGAGGCCTGATTTTCTGGGCCTCAGTTGGCCCAAGAATGATCCTCTCAGGCCACCTCCTCAAACTCTCTCACAAAAGTCTGGCTAGCTCCTTGGTAATCCATCATTCACTCAACAAATGTCTTTCAAGGACCCACTCTGGGTCAGGCACCCTTCTAGAAGGTGAGAATAAAATCATGAATAAAACATATAAAATCTGCCCTGACAGAACTTACAATCTAGTGATGAGGACAGACAATAATAAGATGCATCAGTAAAACATAAGAGAGTATTTTAAGAAGAACATGCTAAGAATAAAAAACAAGAGGGTGAGGCAACATAAAGCATGCACGTGAGTGTAGCCAGGAGCGAGGTGAGGAGGGCATTTTGATAAGGCAGCCAGGGAAGCCCTCCTGACTTCTGAGTGAAGATGTGAAGGAAACAAAGGAGTCAGCCCCGGCCCTGGGGACATCTGCAGGGAGAGCATTCCAGGGAGAGAAAACCACAAATGCAAATTCCTGAGTCAGGAGGGACCTGGCACCTTCAAGGGCCAACAGGGAGGCCACGTGGCTGGAGCTGAGTGCCCAACGGGGAGGGAACTGGGAGGATGGTTCTCCTCATTCCTGGCTGGTCACACAGCCTTGTAGGCCATGATGGCCTCGCCACAAAAGAGAGAGCAAACTTCCATGAGGTTCTTATAACAGCCTCTCATCAAAGGCGTCTCTCACAAAAACAGCGCGCTGCCCAACTTTGTTATTCTCAACCCTGTCATCGCATAATAAGCACCAATCCATTACCCATACTTACTAGGCTCTATTGGAGTTCCACAGCCTGCACAGAAAAAATTCTGGGCCACCACCACGAGGTCCCTCCTGAGACAGAAAATGGTAATAGTTACATTTCAGAGAAGGTTGAGGAAATGTTTGTCACTAATTAGAAAAAATTTGACATCATGATACTTTTCTTGGCTTGAGGCTTTCATTTTGTCACTTTTCATTTGGGAAAGAAATAGGTTTATTTAACCCAGTTTTCTAGTTGAAATCTCTGGGTCTTTTAAAGCTAGAACCTTTTAAAAGCTTCTGCAAAAACCAAAGCAGGAATCAGTATCACAAATAACTATTCCACCCAAGGGGTTTTTAGGGACTTCTCATTGCCCGCACGGAGTCCTATCTCCAGAGAGAACCGCAGACACATTATGCAAAGACAGTTCAAGGAGACCAGACGCCAAAGGATAATGCAGTTGGGAAGTTCACAAATGGATCCAGAGAAATTTAGACAAACAAGAGGCAATGTAAGACAAATCGTCAAATGTGTCTGGTGAGATATTCCATTGGAGCATTTTCTATTGAATTGTCGTGACACTGTTTTACATGTGATTTGGAATTATGGAGAAAGTTGTAAAATTTGATTATAGCTCAGGGTCAGCAAGAATGGCCGAGGTATGCTCAATTTCTGCCCATTTGCCTTAGAGAAGATCGAGGGAAACTCTAGAGAAGAGAGATACCCCACGCTAAGGACAATGACCCCGCACAACACCTAGAGAGGGAGCTCTTCTGCCCAAGCAGCCCCAGATACCTTCTTGGCATTCTCTTGTAAAGAAAAATTAAAATCTCAGGATCACCCCCCACCAACTCCTTATGGAAAAGGGAAGATCAAGCCTGGAGGCTGAGTCATGCTCATTCCCTTCCAAATGAACAGCTGTTACTAACGTTATGCATCAGCCAGATCCCCAAGGGAAGGTAAAAGGCCTCAGGCATCTACAAGGTCCACTCCCAAGTGTATCTTCTCAGGTACAGAACAGAGACAAGATCAAACATTCTTCCACCTACCTAGAGATATCTACATAATTGATTCTTCCTTTGCTCCCTTTTTCTTTTCAAACATTCACCTTATCTTAGGTAAAATGTAGATTTCTTGGGCGTCACAAGAATGTAACCATTTTCCTCACTACTCACCTCCCTGCTCCTTTTCCTTTCTGTATCTGTATGCCCTCTCCCCCTAAATACTGACGTTCCCAAATCCATCTCCAGAAAAAACAGTCACAGACGCATCTGTGCCTTGTGTTTTTCCCCAGCACATCCTCAAACTTTGGCTTAATAAACATCCATTGATTGAGATTTTGCCTCAGTCACTTATTTGGGGTTATCATTCTCAAAAGAAAGATATAGTCTATAACTGCAGTCCCCAAAACCTGGGCCATGGACTAGTACCAGTCCGTGGCCTGCTAGGAACTCACCTAGACAGCAGGAGGTGAGTGGCAGGTAGGTGAGCAAAGCTTCATCTGTATTTACAGCCGCTCCCAGTCACTCGCATCACCGCCTGAGCTCCACCTATTGTCAGATCAGCAGCAGCATTAGATTCTCACAGGAGCGTGAACCCTACTATACCTGCACATGTGAGGGATCTAGGTTGTGCTCCTTATGAGAATCTAATGCCTGATGATCTGAGGTGGAGCTGAGGCAGTGATGCTCTAGCACTGGGGAGCGGCTGCAAATAGAGACTATCATTAGCCGAGAGGTTTGACCGCACAATAAATGTAATGCGTTTGAATCATTGTAAAACCATCCCTCCCAGCCCCCAGTCCCTGAAAAAATTGTCTTCCATGAAACCAGTCCCTGGTGCCAAAAAGGTTGGGGACCGCTGATCTATAAGGCACCTCTACGGGACATATTCAACCACCCTCACCAGTCCCTTCGTAACTGCAGTTAGCACACCAAATTTAATACAAACCAAGAGGAATAAAAAAATTGTACACTGTTAAATTTTTTTATCTATAATCTTTGTCTATAATCTGTCATACACTCTCAGAACAAATTTTAATTACATTATTACTTAAAATGTATATATGAGTTTATTTCCTTTTCTGCATCCTCTTAGTTGTTTTGTCTTTTAGGACTTTTGTTCCTTCTTAGAGAACGAACATTTTTATTTACATTCTGTTACATTTTTAAACTACTGACACTCTCAAGATTAAACTTTCCTTTTTCAAAATTTATTCATTAATTTTAGTTCGCACTGACTATACTGGAAAATAGAATGGTTCCATGTTTTAAAATTACCGTATATGATTTTTAAGTCTCAAGATTAGCCACTTTAAAAATCCCTTTTAAGCCTATTTAATTTTCAGTTGCAATGTAATATTCATAATTCATTTGTATAAATTCTCAACTTGTCAAAACTTAGAGTCCTCAAGAGCTAAGCCAGAAAATATGCCCAACTTTCCTTTTCCTAAAACAAATTTTCCTGTGTCCCTGAGCGTATTACTTTTTTCGTTCCCCTACTTCCATAAAGAGTCCAGTGGGATCTGCACAACTTGTTTTAGATGGAGGCCCAGGCAGCAGCCCACACTTACTTCAGTGGTGGATGCATATTAAATATGATTTGAAATCTTGGGGGGGCCCAGTCTTCAGTCCCTCTGATCCTGGACTTAAATTTAATCTCCTGTACTACGCTCATACTGGATTCAAAGTCTTCTCGGACACGCTCTTCATTGACAACCTGCATAATACATAAGATTTAGGAACAACTGAAACAAGCCTATTTTGAGAATTTAAATAAAAGAACATTCAAGGGTGTTTCCAATATTAAAAATTTACCATGAAAAATTAAAACTGCGTTCAACTGAACTAAAGGACGTGGCAAGAGCTCACCATGTCTCTAAACCCACGTGCAGAAGAACTGCTTCTACCAACACCCAGCTGAGATAGCTTTGCTTAGTAGTTTCAGTTCCTTTGTTTCTGTACTTTGAATTTACTGTAAGTAGGTCATTTTGACCTGGAATACATTCATAAATAGCAGGAGCCCACAGATGCTGCCAACAAGCAGCACTGTTGTTGTTAATCTTCCCCAGAAAGAGCTCTATGAAGACCATTCCCTTGCTTTTAACTATTCTGCAGCTGCCCTCTGCACCACCATACTT
Source organism: Mirza zaza (assembly GCA_008750895.1). Lineage (NCBI taxonomy): Eukaryota > Metazoa > Chordata > Mammalia > Primates > Cheirogaleidae > Mirza > Mirza zaza. The sequence goes on along the minus strand of VSMD01057673.1, from coordinate 36,395 downwards.
TGCTACTGTCATTTTAAAGTCCACACTTCTCAAATTAGCATTCTGTGCTCCCCATAATTCGGTCACTATCATTCAAGTCTTATTTCCATGAAAATCAACCTCCCACACACAAATACACACAAAGATCTGTTCTTTAACCACACCAAGCCCCTCTGCTCAATAGCACCCACCGTGCACCCACTTTTGCTGCAGCCTCCCTTTGCCAAGAACACTCTCTCCCTTACTTTTCTACTTGCCACAGTTCTGGCCAGCGTAATATTTAGCTCAAGTTCTGAGATCTCTAATCAGCCTTCCCAATGAGACAAGAACTTTTATCTGAGGAATGTGAGTCCTTCTAAATGATCAGGCCCAGAGAGGCATTACAATGAGACAGCAGTCACGTCCTATTTCATCCCTTAGAACTATGCATTCATCTCTTGAAACTGCTTGCTAGTGCCACAAGTAGCTATAAATTAACCTAATAATGCCACACTGCACTGGACACTGTAATCCACCCCTTATAGCTTAACAACGTATAGCCGATCATTAATCAACATTAATTCTATAAAGCAATGAGAATTCTTGACAAACAACTTTGTATCAGCCCACTCCCTGATCCCCCTTTATGTCTTTAAAAATTTGCTTTGTGGCCAAGCACCGGGAGGACATGGAGGCTCACTCCTGTAATCCTGGCACTTTGGGAGGCCGAGGCTGGTGGCCAAGGCAGGAGGACTGCTTGAGGCCAGGAGTTCAAGACCAGCCTGAGCAAAAGTGAGACCTTGTCTCCACAAAAAATAGAAAAAAATTAGCCAGGTGTGGTGGTCCCAGCTACTAGGGAAGCTGAGGCAGAAGGATCATTAAAGCCCAGGAGTTTGAGGTTGCTGTGAGCTATGATGATGTCACTGCACTCTAACCTGGGTGACAGAATAAGATCCTGTTTCAAAAAAAAAGCAGAAGAAAAAAAAAAAAGTCCTGCTTGCAACAAAGGCTAAATGGAGCTCACATCCTAGGTTACTTGGGTCAGAGTCTTGTGGGCAGCTGTCCTCACTTTGGTAAACTCCTTTAATTATATATTGTACCTCAGGCCCTTTTTTTCTTTTTTAGGTCACCACTAAGTTCCACTGAAAAAAAATTAAACACTCCCTGCCCTGTACTTCGGGTGTTTTTTTTGCAATTCTTATTTTAGCCTTTGTCACAAAGTTCTCTACCCCCAGTGGGCTGCATGCTCCCAGAGGAAGTGGGTCATACAAGGGAACCAGCATGCACTTTCCAACCAGGCAGCCTGGGGCAGGGCTCCTGCATTACCACCGACAGCCCTGCCAGGGGCTGGCCCATCACGTCATAAACAGCAACAGCATCTACCTAACAGGATACTTGTAAGGATTAAATTATGAACAGTCCCTGGTACATAGTAAGCCCTCAACACAAGCCTGTTCCATCATTCGAGTCTCTCCCAACACCCAGGAACCATATAAGGAAACAAATATTTTAAGCAAACAGGGCAAGAAAAATGAGAATTTAGGAACTTTTGATTCAAGTTCAATTTCTTTTGATACTTACTATTGAGCTGGCTGCGTTCAGGGACCCTGCCAGCTGGTAATTAACTCCCGACAGCATCCAGCATTTGCGGAATACTCGGTACAACTCTCTGGCTAACAGCTCAGCAGAATTGAAGTCTGGCTCATAAGTGACACTGAAATGTAAGAGATGCAAAAACTGAAAAACTATATTCATAAAAAGCATGATCAGGGTCTTCTGGTTTTCAACTGTCCTTCCCATCCCCAAAACTCAGAGGAGACTGTCATATAAGACCAAGCATCAATCAATACCAGGTATCCTACTCAACACGATTCCTCCATGCTCAATAAATCTTTTATTGACTGAGGGTACTAAGACTTGGAGGTAGCGTGAAAAGAGCATTGTGTTTAGAGCCAGAAGGCTTTCATTCAAGCCCCACTTCTGCTATTGAACAGCACTGCGTCCTAAGGCACAGGCTGTGAGTCTCCTTTTCTGTATCTATAAAATGGAGTTTAAAAATGCATGCACAAAACTTGCCCTGTCTGTCCATGAGGATTAAATGAGAATGTATACAAATGTCTTTTATGCACTATAAAATACTGTAGAAACTTTGGGGGGTGATTGTTTCATTTCCGGGTGGTAATCTCCTAGATCCATGGGAACAAATCATTGGGACTGGATGCATTTGGCTCAAAATGTCAAGGCCTATTGTTCACTGTGCTTCGGAGGTGACAGCCCAGGGGTCTCTGTGTGGGTGCACACAGAAGACAGATACCTCTTAGAGGAGCTGCAGGAACACCTACAGGTTTCTGTGATATCGTTAAACTCTCCAAGTTCTGTAGGAAAATAAAAGAGTAATGAGATCTTTTGGTCTGATTCACTTCACCATAGCCAATTTATAAGAAGAACATTTCAGAAATAGCCAATTATTCAGTTATCTCCATGCTTTAGGTTCTTTTGAGTTTCTATTATAAACTACAGGTGCTAACCAAAGATAGAATTTCACCTGAAGTTTGACCAAGTATAATTGAGAAAGCAATATCTGCTTTTTCATTCAGTTCTACAAGTGATATGAGAGATTAACTATTGAGACATTTGAAACAAGAACATCTTTTTTTTTTTAAGTCAGGGATATAATCTGACCTTGGGAGAAGTTTCTTCGCACGCCACCGTGGCGTGGTGTTGCAGTGAGGCATGTTAGTATGTACGTGCAGAGGGAAGTGGGGAGGCAGCCAGTTGTATCCAACAAGCTTCCAAATCTTACCTAAAATAACAAATTCATCAAAGTCACATTTGCAGGTCTCTTTCACAGCATCATCACAAGCAGGTGTTTCGGCCACTGGTCTGACCTGTAACACAGCACAACCTGCAAAAAGGGCAGGAGGTTTTCACCAACAAGAAGAAAAAGAAAAACTGCACAACCACCTGCAATATCCAGTTATATAGAAATTGGGAAATGAAAGGGCTAAAAGTTTACTTTCAAAGAATTAAAAATTTCAGCTTCAAAATTAAAAAATGCAGGGAACTGTCTTTGTGCATCCTTCTTACATTCACTACGATGCATAAAAGGACTAACCCGTATATAAGGGTCTATAATAATAATCTACCTACTCTTAGATACGTTTGAAAATTTCTATAATACAAACCTTAAGAAAATGAAAGGGGAGAAAACAATCTTAGCTTCATAGTGAGGCAAAGAGTATAGGAGACATAAATGTGACACTGGGTTGAATAGTTCTCTCCAAAAATTCATGTCCACCCAGAACCCGTGAATGTAACCTTCTTTGGAAATAGGGTCTTTGCAGATGTATCAAGTTAAGATGAGGTCATACCGGATTTGGGTGGGCCCTAAATCCAATAAGATTGGTGTCATAACAAGAGAGAAATTTTGATACAGAGACACACAGAAAGAATGCCACGGGAAGAGAGAGATCACAGTGATGTGTCTACAAGCCAAGTGATGTTAGTAATTGCTTGAAACTACCAGAAGTTAGGAAAGAGGCATGAAACAAATTCTCCCCTGGAGCTTCCAGAAGGAACCAAACCTCCCAACAACTTAATTTCTACCTTCTGTCAAGAGTTTAAGTCCAGTCTGGGCAACACAGCGAGACCCTGTCTCTAACTAAAAAAAGAAAAAAAAAAAATTAATAAATGAATAATGTGAAAACTGTGGCAACATGAAAAAAATGGATATGAAATACTATCAATATGATCACACAAATATAATCATACTATTACTATAATTATATAAATATAATTATATAACTAGTATGAATATAATGTCATACAACTTTCATTTGAATAAACACAGGAAAGAAACACACAGAAATGAATACAGTTGTTCAGGGACATAGTCTAGCCCATAGGTCACACCAAAGTTGTGTGAATCGTCCTGACTTTAAAACCACACTGCTCCTAGGCCGGGCGTGGTGGCTCATGCCTGTAATCCTAGCACTCTGGGAGGCTGAGGCGGGCGGATTGCTCCAGGTCAGGAGTTCAAACCCAGCCTGAGCGAGACCCCGTCTCTACTAAAAAATAGAAAGAACTTAATTGACCAACTAAAAATATATATGCAAAAAAAAATTAACCGGACATGGTGGCACATGCCTGTAGTCCCAGCTACTCGGGAGGCTGAGGCAGGAGGATTGCTTGAGCCCAGGAGATTGAGGTTGCTGTGAGCTAGGCTGATGCCACGGCACTCACTCTAGCCTGGGCAACAAAGTGAGACTCTGTCTCAAAAAAAAAAAAAAAAAAAAACACACTGCTCCATTCTAGCTGGGGGACTACAGCACTGATTACAAGCTCCAGCTCATGCTCTGGGTGAGATGGGATGTCACCCATCATCTCTGTTTCTTACTCTCTTTTGGCCATGATCCACAGGGACAGACAGGTGACTTAGTACAAACACAATAATATATTTCACTGATAAAAAAAAAAAAACTTTCAGGAAACATTGCTAGCCCTAAGTAAGATGCACTATACTGCTTTCTATCCTATTTCTGTCTTTTATTTGTATGTTTGTTTGTTTTTTGTTTTGATGCTTTCAGGACCAACCTGTAGTTTGAAGAACAACCACCTACCCCATGGAGGAACATCAATCACCACAAATGTCACAAGAGAGATACTTAATAAAAGATAAATATTTTTATTGGGCAGGCAGAAATATTCTTAAATTTCATTTAACACATTCATGCTTCTTAAAGTTTTACCTAAACATTAGTTTCTACCCAACCACTTAACAAATATTTCTAAAATACCTATTTCAGACAAGGCACTATGCTAAACACAAATACAAACAATTTCTCATCCATCCGAGAGTTTAAAATCTCACAAGGGAGTTGAGATACTGACACACGTAACCACAAAAAAGCACAGCTGCTCGCCACGGGCTCTGCACGGCATGACCCCAGGAAGAGTGACGCACATACCGTGTTTCCCCAAAAATAAGACACGTTCTTATATTTATTTTTCCTCAAGACACCCTAGGGCTTATTTTCAGGGGATGTGTTATTTTCCCCCCAAAGCCTCAGCTTGTAGCACGCACAGGATGGCCGGGACCTGACAGGGGGAGCCGACCTTGTTGGTGGGGCTGCCCGCACCTTTCGGGTCACCTCCGGGATAGTAGCTGTCACAATGGGCAGATGAGAAGGGCTGCTCCTCTTCTTTACCTCTCCACCAACGAAATGCATGGGTTGTGCAGATACGCCGCGTAGCCACCACGCCCATCACTAGGTCTTATTTTCGGGGTAGGACTTCTTTTGTGCAAATGCTTAGAAATCCTGCTAGGGCTTATTTTATGGGTAGGTCTTATTTTCGGGGAAACACGGTAGACAACAGTGGAGCATTTGGGGCATGACTTGTGTCTCATTCCACACACATGCTGCTGCTGCCCTGTGATGTTTCCAGATTTGCCCTGGGTAGCATGTCGCAGTGCCAGTGGCAGGAGACTGCTTTCAAAGGACAGGAAGGGTGAAGGACCTGATGTGCAGTTCCTGGGGAAACGCACATTCCAGGGGAGCCTCCCCAAAGCAAGGGGAGGGAGGCAGGTGACGCACGCCTACCTGGTGACACACCGCATTGGGTACTTGCCTCTGTCTACAAGTCACCCCGCAAGGCTTCCCTGGCCCCTGCTACGGCGCGTTTGCTCCCTGAGGGAAGGGGCATATCCCACCCACCGGCTGTTCCCAGCACCTAGCACACCACAGGCTCATTGTTTGTTGAATGAATGAGAGAGGACTACTTGGAAAAGGACAGAATCTAAGAGGAGCTAGGAGAATGCTATGCATCAGAAAACAAAGGAAGAAGAAGACATTGGCCACTTTTTTTCTTTTTGGTGAAAAAGAAAAGCAGGATGAAGTCCAAGAAAATAACAAAACAGGATCTGACAACTAGATGGCGCAGAACAACCAACCCCAAGGCAAGATGGCAGAGATGCTGAGGATCATATAGGTTATGCAAGAAGTTTTAGATAAAGGATTGAAAGACATACAGTTGTCCCTCCTTATCTGAGGTTTCATTTTGCACAGTTTCAGTTATCTCCAGTCAATTGTGGTCTGAAAATATTATATGGAAAATTTCAGAAACAATTCATAAGTTTTTAGTTGCACACTGTTCAAGTAACATGATGAAATCACACGCTGTCCTGCCCAGGACATGAATCATCCCCTTGTCCAGCACATCCGTGCTGCAAACGCTGCCCTCTCGTGAGTCACTCAGTTGCCACGTTCATCATCAGATTGAGAAAACATAGCGTATATAGAGTTCAGTATTATCTGACATTGCACGCATCTACTGGGGGTCTTGGAACGTGTTCCCCCTCAGATAAGGGGGGGGGCACTGTACCTCAGTATTTGACAGAGGAGAGGAGGTGTGTGGGGAACATACAACACCAAGTGTTCTCATTTTTGCCCAACTTACCTTCACAGTCACTGTCTGAAGAAGTGGCTGACCCAGATGCTTGCTTTATGTTGGTATCGAAGGTTGCTTCAGAGTCAGCTTGATCAATTCCACGTGACCCACTAGCTTCTTCTTTACTCCAGTTCTCTGTCTGCTGTTCGCTCAGGATGTTACATTTGATCTTCTCCATTGCTGATATAATCATATCTGCAACATAAAAGTGGGCATTTTCCTACAGGAAAAAAAAAAAGATCAATTAAAATACAAGCCTAAGCAACTTTTTTTTTTCATGGAAAGTGTATCAGATTTGAAAAATCAAGAAGCTCTATTTAAGTGAAGTTAATGCATATACATATAAATGTTCACTTAACTGAGTTATCATAGGGTCACCATATGACTTATAAGCCATGGAGACATAGATTTAGCTCACTATAACCAACAGAAAACTCAAGTTGAATTTCTTGTGATAGAAAACCCTAGGCTGGTGGTAGCCCAACGGCAGACATCATTCATCAATCATGGAAAACATTCCACCTGAGTATAGATCCTGCCCTGAACCCTTCTCAGCTTAGTGCTCCTGGCAGTGCCTACCAATTAAATGCTGAAATAAAACCTGTTTGATATGCCTCATATTAAGGTGAAGTTTCCAGGTTAAAATCAGAACAGCACTATCTAAAGGATTAAGAATCTCTGCAGTTTAAAAAAAATAAAAGGAAGGCAGCATTCACCTTTTCTACATCGACAGGCAGCTCTAATGCCTCCAGTGAGAAGGAATTCAAAGAAATGGTTTTTCCACTGACTTGAACAGCACCTGCCAAAATAGCAAGTTATTAAAAATGGAAAAAAGCTTAAAGATTATCTAACAAAACACAAAAATTCTAGGGAGGATTTTTAAATACTGTTTTTAAAAAAACTAGCACAAGTGTAGAATAAATTAAGAGGACAGAAGAAAAAAGATCTTTGTGATGTTACGTCTTGCAGAGACTATCTTAATTACAACCATTTCTAGGAGAGGCTACAGCAGTAACTTAGCAGTGTCCTGTGGGGGAGGGGAAAGGGGACACCAAAGAGGCCAAGAGGGTAGAAAGAGAGGTGGGTTCATGGGAAATACCTACAGGAGATGGGGAAGGGTGACAAGGAACAGTCCAGAAGCAAGGCCACAGAATTTTGAGAACACTTCTCCAACTCATTGCTCCAAGTTGTTGAAACTGACCCCATTGCAATTGACTTCCTGCCTTCAGAAACGAAATCCATCTGACACAGGTCAGCATAGGTTCTCTAAAACAGTCTTCCTCCAGTCAAAGCCAAGAAGAAACTGCAGAAGGGACATGCTACAGACTGATCCATTCCTGCACCCTTAGCCACTCCATTACTGGCAATAACCACCATCAAAACAAACAGCAACTCTATCATGTGATTTCTTATTGCAGCATTTAAAGGGGAAAAAAAAGTCCACCAATGCCATAAGAGCTCAGTTGTCCAACCCTGCTAAATTAGAACAAAATGTTGCAAATGTCCTGGTGGTTACACATCTCTCAGGGTGACAGAGTGGCAAGCAGGGTCACTTAAATCTCTTGCTTCATGTTCAAGAGAGTGATGGTTACATGGAAAACTTCAAATTTCTTAGCTTCAGAAGCCATCTGGGTTGGCAAATTTTTTTCTGTAAAGGACTAGGTAGTAAATATTGGAGGATTTGAGGACATACAGTTATCTGTTGCAACTACCCTAATTCTGCCACTGTCATGACCTATAGACAGAATTTTATTTATAAAAACAGGAAGCTGGCAGGAGCTGGCCTGCAGATCGTAGTTTGCAGACCCTGAGTATAGAGGAAAAAGCACAGAGAAGAATTCAACATAGTGGATTCCAGTTCCAGCTCTCCATTCACCAGCTGGGCCCTTGTCATAATTTTCTCAGCCTTTAAATTGGGATCATTACCTCTTAGGACATTAAGGAGACACGAAATGTGAAAGTGCTTTGTAAATATGTAGATCCTGCAGAAAACAAAAGGAACTGTGGAATTTTTTCCTATAGCCTCAGAAAATGCTTATAGACCCAGGTGGTCTTTCCCCTGCCCTATTTTCTAGAAAAGGAAAATTTTAGTGCCATTTGAGATGCAGCAGTCACAGGAACATCCATGTCTTAGTGGACAGCGCCTATTTGCCCCATCGCTGCCCCCACAGCAAAGAACGAACAAACCAGATCACTCAGGGACTCTCCTTCTTAATCCTATGGAATGAATCCCCTTATCAAGTTTAAGAGAGATTCTCAAAACACTGAGTGGGTTTTAAAGGTGCCGAGAAGAACTGCTGGGAGTCCTTGTCTCTGGACAAAAGGGGCTGGGGTGCCTGTTTTCTTTCTGGGGAAAAAGACAAAGCTATGGGATAATTTTAAATTGTATCACTGTACTTGATACAAAAATAGATTTCAGGCAGGTGAACTAGGCCCCAAAGATCATCTTCCGTTTATAAGTTGCCACCGTGGTGGTCTGTCAGGGAGACGGCTTTCCTCTAGGAGAGGACCTAGTAGGAGACTGACCTCTTACTTAGCCACCACTAAATCTGCAAGTTGCTCTCTATCCTGAAAGCTAAAAAATAGGAAAAAGAAACGCCTGTAATCAGTCCTGTCAGTTTGCTCAAATTTGGTTCTCATTTCAAAATTAGCCATTGAAAGATTGTCCAAAATCTGCTAATTCTTGAGCTATGGATAATATATAAAAGATTGTCATCACCTTTGATTTCTCAGACATTTCCAATAAATAAACCCCATATTTTAGGTAAGAGGGAAGATGAGTTCCTACTAGAGAGAAATAAATACATAAATAGACATATAGACAAACAGGTAGGCAGCTTTTTAAATCATTTTGAAAAAAAACTCCATTGATTATTTGGACCAGAGTTCTAATAGAAATATAAATCAATAATGACAAGTATTAATATAACGTAATGAATATTTTAAAATAAACATGCCACAAATTGTAATATAACAACAATGGCTAGTTTATTGACCCTTGAGTGGGACTCTTGCATGGGTTATGTCATTTTAGGAATGTTAGTATTTTAGGAGTATGTACATTACCTCATACCAATGAGAGCCCTTGTTTTAATAAAAAGAGGTTTTTTTTATAGTCTTTGAGGGGATCTGTAGTTACTATTTTTAAATCTATTTCCCCATCATACTCTGTACAGATAAATATAACAGGTGAAGCAAGTTCATCACCCACATAAGTACAGGCATGAAACGGAGCCCTCTCTGACTGTCTGGAAACACCTTCCACCACCCACACTGAGTTGAGAATGCTTCTGATGCTTTCCCTTGCAGACAGTTTAATGAGCTGTAATTTCCTGAAGGCAGACACCAACTCAAAGATGGCACATGGCATTGATTATTCACTATGTTGAGCTAAAAAAATGACATTCCCCTCCAGTCTAAGGAGAAAGCAAATGCTTGATTTCACCTGCTATGATCACCCAGGTGGCTAGGCTGATGACAGTATTAATGAGCTAATGCACTGGCTTCTGGTTAAAGTGGAAACCCAGGAACTTCTCTGCCATGGGGCGGTCAATAAGGCAGGCTTTAGGCCAAGGCAAAGCAAGCTCATGCACAGATAGGAACAAGGGAAGTCACCGACTAAAGTTACCTTCATCAGCAGAAGCCGTCAGATGGGAAGGGTCGAGACAAGCACCGTCGACCTCAGGATATGGGGACGTGGCCAAAATCTTCGAGCTTTTGAGCAGAGATGCCAGGTGAGAGAGCCCTGGGAGCATCAGCCATTCTTCAGTTGAGGTCGAAGACAAGTCACCACTCTTTTCACTTAAGCCCTGGGCAGAGGCACTGCCAGGGGAGTCTGCAGTATCCTCAGACAATGCTGTCTCTACCAGGGAGTCCCCAAGGGACAGGGGTGAAGGGCTCAAGGGAGAGGCTGTATCCGCCACAAAGTGGTTCCCGATGGTCCCCACCGTTGGCACTCGGGGGGCCAAATCCTGCAGTTCTTGCTGCACACACTGAGGGTTAATCCAGGCAGCTTTGTGCCTGGCGAGCCTGACGTCTAGTTGGCAAGGGGGCTGGTCAGGCTCCAGGAGGCTGGGCGAACCGTGAATGTTGCTAGAGTCATCACTGATCCCTGCCCAGGGGTCCACAGGAGAATCCTGCCGGCTGGTAGACTGTGACACCATCTCTCCAGGCTTGGGGCTGCTTCAGATTTGTTCAGAACAAATAGAAGGAGCTCTCAGATGGCTGCCATACTAGCTGATTGGGGCCTTGACCTCACCACTTGGCCAGCCGGGGCTCTGGAGAGCTTCTCTGCAATGAATGAGCAAGAATCATTCAAAATAAGTGTTGAATCAGAGTTTGATTCCAAATTATTTAACAAAGGCAAAAATCAAAAAAATTAATAAGTTCGTACTTGGCTCTATCCAACACAGTAAATTCCACTTGGATTTACAAGTTAAAAAAAGAAAATCAGCCATAAAACTAGCAGCTTGACACTGGGACAGGAAACATTTTCCAAAGCATAAAAATAATTGAAGAAGCCACAAAGGATCAACTGATAAATCACTTAAAATGTAAAACATACATGCATTGAAATTATTCCAGTAAAATTACATGTCATATCCCAAATGAGAATACTATTGGGAAGACACATTTTCATATTTTCTAATCTTTATTTAGTTTGTTCTTGTATTTCAGCAAAGTAGGCAAAATGGCATATATTATAACACAGGGTGAAGATTCATAGCACTAAAAACTTTGCTTCATGTAACTTATATTAGGTTAATTCTAATTTATATTATAACAATGTAAATTTGTTATTCACTTATAATATTAATATTTAAGGAACACACTGTGAATCTAGAGTTCATCTTTAAAATGGTCCGCTCACTTTTAAGCTCAGACTTTCGCTTTAGTAAATGATGATTCAAATGTTGAGAGCTACACCAATGACAAGCCCTCTTGTCACTATAATTACAGTTCCAGGAAATGTTTCCCCCTTACTGTTCTCTCATTGCCTATTTCGTCATGAAGCAACCTTCAACTGCAAAAGCAAGTCCAGCCAGGGGAAAGCCTGATGACAGAATCAGCATGTCTAGGCAAGTTTAGCCAAAATGAAAGGTGCCGTAGCACACGCACAATGGTGAACGTGAGACACTGGGACCAATTTCAGGGCTGTAAATACCATCACTGTGTACACAGATGACACCCACACGTATATCTCTATTCTTGACCTCCCCCTGAACTCCAAGCTAACATAGTTTATTGCCTATTTGACATTTGTCCAGTGGGCCCTGCAACCTGATATGTCCAAAACAGACACTGATTTGCCCCCAAACCTGCTCCTCCCCTGCGTGTCCCCATTTCAGGAAACACATCTCCCAGTTAGTTGCTCAACCCTAAAACGTAGGAGTCACTTCTGAGCCTTGCTTTCCCCCACCTCTCCACCTTCGATCTATCAGCAAGTCTACAGCTATAGCTGCCACCCTGGTCCGAGTCACCTTCTTCTCCCACCTGGACGTACAGCCATATCGTCCCAATGGGTTTCCCTGCTTTTATTCTCACCTGCTTATAATCAACAGGTATTCAGGGAGATTTCTTACAAACCTAAGTCAGACCATGTCATTCCCCCAATCAAAATTCCCCAAGGCTTCCCATCACATCTGGATTAAAATGTAAACTCCTTACCTGGTCCTTAAGGCCTGACATGATCTTGTCCCTGCAAACCTCTCTCACTCGTCTTCACCCAGCCACACAGCAAGCTCTTGAACCCTGAGAGCTCTGTCCTCCCTTAGGGCTACGATTCTGGGTTTCCTCTTCCTGAGCTGATCTTCCTCCAAATGCTCACACATGCATGCCTTGATTTGTAAGTTACTTCCCCAAAGAAGTCTTTCCTCACCACCTTTCTTAAGGTAGTTCCCCTGTCACTCCGCAGCACGTCACCCTGGGTAGTTTTCATCACTGTGGTGCTCACTTCCGGATACTTTTTAGCTCCTTACTATCGTTCTCCCCCCACCCCCACCCCCACCCCCACCTGACTGTAAGCTCCACGAGAGCAGGGCTTGTCTGTTCACTGCCAGGTCACACCCCCAAACCTGGAGTCGCATGTGGGGCTCAATAGATGTCTATGGACTGAATGAATGAATTCGACAGAGTGGAATAAAGTCAAGAGCTAGAGAAAAACCTTCTATTACTGCAGTAGAATTATAATATTCATACAGGGATAGAAGTGAATCCATGTAAGAATATGGAATTTTTCTCACCCAGTCTTTACAAGATATAAGTTTAAAGAGACCAAAAGAAGAAACATATGGAAATTGTTCATAAAAGTCCTTGAGTTTTCTTGATTTGGGGGCCCTATATTCCAGGTCATATCTTTTGGACTAATAAAGATTATATATAATAAATACACAGAGTTTACCCTTGCACAACATGGGTTTGAACTGCATAGATCCACTTACACACAGATTTTCTCCCATCCCCCAGACCCCAAGACCAACCCCTCTTCCTCCTCCTCCTCCTCAGCCTACTCAGTGTGAAGAGGACAAAGATTGAGACCTTTATTGTGATATACTTCCACTTAATGAATATGTTAAATATATAACATACATTAAATATATTTTCTCTTATGATCTTAATATTTTCTTTCCTCTAGCTAACTTTAATGTAAGAATACACTATATAAATAGCATACAAAATATGAGTTAATCGTATCATGTTATCAGTAAGGCTTGTAGTTAACAGTAGACTATTAGTAGTGTTAAGTTTGGGGGAAATCAATAGTTAAATGTAGATTTTTTGCTGCACAGGGGGTCAGCATCCCAGCCCCGACATTGTTCAAGAGTCAACTGTGTTTGTGTATTTATATATAATGTATATTGTTTTCAGGATTTATATCATAACCTTTGTATACAACATATGTAAAAATGCATATATAAATGTATATAACAAATATATAAATGCAACCTGAAAACATTACAAAAAGCCCCAAATCACCATTCACAAAATATTACAGGATGCAGTTTGCTATGTTAACTGCCACTCACTATCCCAAAGTGTTTCATCTTCCTTCTTCTGACTTCAATCCCACCTGTGCACAAATTTCTCTTTCTCACACATCTTTTCCACTCCAATAATTTTGGATTTTATAGTTACAAAAGGAAACCATGACTATGTTTTTATAAAATGCCAAAAACACAGAAGCCTAGAGTAAAAAGTGAAGAGCTCTCATGGCACTAAGCCCACCAACCCTACTTCATTCTCAGAAATAACACTGTTAACCATTTTACTCCTTCCAGAGCTTCATCTATGAATTAACGTATGTCATATCAGAAGATATGTTTTATTTTTTTATATACACACAGAACCATATTGGACACATTCCATAACTTTTTTTCACCACAGCATGTTTTAAGAGTATATCTCATTCTTCTAAATTGTCTTATCACTTTCTATAAATGTATCATACTTCACATAGATGCATTGATAGAAATTTTTAGGTTTTCATTATAAAGTATACATAAATGAACATCTTTGTTCAAGTCATTTTTTATTGACTTTACTAGTCCCTTTCTCTTACTAGTTCCAATCTTCGTGTGAGTCCACAGTTCATGATAATCTCAATATTTCCAAGACAATAAAGCTATATACCGTGTTTCCCCAAAAATAAGACCTACCCATAAAATAAGCCCCAGCAGGATTTCTAAGCATGTGCGAATATAAGCCCTACCCCGAAAATAGAAAATAAGATCTAGTGATGGGCGTGGCTACGCAGTGTATCTGCACAACCCATGCATTTGGTCTCTGAGCCGTAAAGAAGATGAGCAGCCCTTCTCATCTGCTCCATGAGAGCTCTATTGCTCGACATGAGAGATTGGGGCCAATGGTTCTAAAGGAAATAGAGTCACAAGAAATTCAGGATGGAATTCGGGGTTTGGAGAGGTTATTTCGGGGTTTATATGGAATTCGGGGTTATGATGATGTTCCAGAAGAAGATGACTTAACGATATTTGAATAAATGTAGATTGTTATACCGTACTTTAAAAAAATAACACATCCCCTGAAAATAAGCCCTAGGGTGTCTTCTTAAGGAAAAATAAATATAAGACCCTGTCTTATTTTCAGGGAAAAACAGTAAGTCATTGTTTACTCTCAATTTTCTATAAATCATATATCTCTTGTGTGGAGGGAAGATGATTATAGATGTGAAACCACATGAAAAATATACACTCTCAGATGGTAAGAAATAGTGATCCCAATGTTTTTTATAAAAACATTAAAGTCAACAGTTCAAAGAGAATAATGTTATTTGTGAGACTCACATATAAAGAAGTGACCTAAATACATTGAGCAAAAACAGACTTCCTTAAGAAAAGCAATTTTCAGAGGCAGGTGCTTGCTCCACTTCCTTCTAGAAAGGTGTTGCTTCATGCGAATAACGAGCAGGTGCTGGCTTTGCCAGGTTGTAAAATCAAAATGTTTAGAGACAGAACAGGCCCATATAGATTCAAAACCACGTCTAAGGTCACAGCTGGGCAATGTCAGAGAGAGGACAAAAAGCCAGGCTGGACACTCACCAGGGACCATGAATTTCTCTGAGAGGTAGATTAACACAGAGGAGAGGGCAATGTTGAAGACCATCAAAGTCCAAGTCCTAAAGACAGAGGTCAACATGTCCATTTTTTTAATCTTTAAGGCAGCAGGTAATTCACAAGGTACCATCATACAATTGCTGGATGTGTTGCCTGTTGCCATATTGCTAATAGTCTGTTAGTTACTCAATTAAGAAATATGTATTGCACATCTACCCACGTCTGGCATTGTTTTTGTTTTGGTGGCACTGGAGTAACATAAAACTGGTGATGAAAATAAGCTTCCTGTGCTCTGGTGGAAGGAAGATAGTGAATAGATAGATGCACATTCAATGCATTTCAAGGACTGACAGGTAGAAGGAAATGTGGGTCTAAGCAATGTTTAGCATCTTCTCAACATACTTCCCTCTGTCATAAAGAAGGTCCTTTGAATCAGAGCTGCTTAGGTATAAAAGATAAAATCAATAGATATTGAGTCTCAAAGCTTAACATCATTCCTACTGAGACTTTCCAACTGGGATCAAAGGGTGAGCACAAGCACATATATGTTACTAGTTAACATACACACAGCAACGAAGGCCTTGGACAAAGGAGAGACTCCAGGGCTCCCCCAGCCAAGTCATTCTGCATCAGAGTCAGTGGGCCCATCAAGAATGACTGCAACACTAAAGCCACCACAGGGATACAGCATTGACTGCAAAGATGCAACTTTTGCAAGAGGGGACAGATGCCTCAGTTGAGCATGAGTCACCGTGACCTCGACAATGACCTGACAAAAGTCTTTCAGACCATAAGCAGCCAGCACTTTGAGGGCAAAGTAGCTTTAGCTCCTAATACCCACAATAGTCTTAAAGTTACTCCACAAATAGGTACGAGGACATCAGATTTAGGATTTAGATTTTTCTCCACCCCAACACTATCTACTCATAGAATACATAGCTGGGGGTATTAGAGCAAAGATCTTAAATGTTACCTTCTCCATGAGGCCTCCCTGGTAACTCTATGAAAGACGGCAACTGCCTCTCTCCAACAGTTCCTGTCCCTTTTCCCAGCGATATTCCTCTCCTTAGCACAAATTTCCATTTTATTTAATCTCTATGACTAGCACCTACTAAAATGTAAAATTTTTAAAGAATTTATTTTGGACATTGCTTTGTCCGCAGAACTCAGAACAGAGGCAATAATAAATGCTCACTAAATATATTCTTTGAGCTTATGAATGAAAGAATGAACGAACTAACAAACAATACTTAAGTATGACTATGTTGGTCATTTCTGTTGCCCAAGAACGGAAGTCAAGAATGGATGAAATTAGAGATCATAACCTAAAATGTCCAACCATTTTCTTAAAATAAAGGATATCAGAGAATAGAAATCACAGATAGTCTAGGGTAAAAGGTAAAGTTCATTTTTGTCAATTTTATGGTATCTCACTAAGCATGCCCAGTAATAAGTGCAAGTGAGTAGAGAACAAATAACCTTTAACCACAGCATGTGAGATGTTGGGTTAACATAGTTTCCCAAAATCTCTTCCCTTCTCAGGATCTACTTCCCTTCATGCTTCGACGTGAAGCAAAGATTCACATCCCCAAAGAGGCCGGCAGACTCTAACATTATTGCATATCAAACAGAAACCATGAAGATGCCCAGTAATTTCACTCCACAGCTTCTACAACAGTGTCCAGGAATGTCTATGGACAGCAATTTTCCTAAGGTCACACCTTCATCAAAACATGTGCTAAACACTATTTCCCAACAAAAGCAGCAGGAAGGACACACTGCAGTATGGCACTGTGTCCCATCCTGCACTGTTGGCCTCACATGAACTCCACTCCGACTGATGTGGCCTTCAGCAATGACCATGAATTTCCAAGGTTGCCATCAGAAGAACATGAAGGACAGAAAGCAACTGAGAGAAGCAAGTGGGATAAGATCATGGAAAACCAGCTACTTCGCCTAACAGAGGGTTGCCAAAAACACCCAAATGACTAACTCCCTACAGTTACTGAATATGTCACACTTCCCACTCTCAGTCTGTACAGTGATAACTTGCAACGCTACAGATGTTATACCAATTTGAGAACTGAAATGGAGACCGTTAGGGACTTGCCCAAAGTCTCACCATTAGTAATTAGCAGAAGTAAGATAAAAACAAAAGTCTGACACCTGATCCAAAGTTTTTCCACTGGTATTCACATGTTCCACGTGGGCTGAAATTGGTAGGATATTTTCGATATCATTGGCAAAGTAATTTTAAGAATTTTCCTATCAGACTTTGCATAAAACGTAGGATTAAGATCACATCACTATATTTGATTTCATGTCTCTGGAGTCATTCTCAAAATTTTATGATTACTCTTTTCCATTGGTGTAAAACAAATCTTTGTGCCACACAACTCCAGTATAAGAATATTTATCTATATACCTTACACATGTACTGCTATTCTAATACATTATGTAACTATAAAGCATACATGAAAATAGCATTTTGTTCTTGCTTTCTAATGAATCATCTTGTTCCCTAATGGTATGTACCCTCCACTTTGGGAACCACTGCTCAATTAATGTTCTACTTAAAGACCTTATACATAAAAAACAATAATAAAAACAGAATTATATTGGACATGATTAACTAAGCAAGAGTTTGAAAAAATTTTAATACAGAAATTTACCCAAAGTAAGGGTAGGTATCTGCACATGAAAGATGGCCAGATTTCCGAGTCTGGGCAAAATGAAATGGGGAGGCAAGTTGGAAAATGGTCTGGTAGTTCCTTAAATGGTTAAACATACAGTTATGATTTGGTCCAATAATTCTACTTTTGGATATATACCCAAGAGAAATGAGAACATAGGTTCACAGAAAAACTTGTACACAAATGTCTATGGCAGCATTATTCATAATAGCCAAAAAGTGGAAACAACCCAAATGTCTGTCAACTGATGAATGGATAAACTAAATTTGCTGCATCCATACAATGGAATGTAACTCAACCATAACTGGAAATGAAGTTCTGATTCACGCTGCAACATGGATGAGCACTTAGCACTTAATGTGTTCAACATTATGCTAAGTGAAAGAAGCCAGACACAAAGGCATTTCACATATATATTCATATGAAATGTCCAGAATGGGCAAATTCACAGAGACAAAAAGTAGATTAGTCATTGCTCAGGGTAAGAGACAGGAATAACTAACAGGTACCAGGTTTCTTCTTGAGGTGATGAAAATATCCTAAAAACAACCGTGGTCATGGTGGCACATATCTACGAATACACTAAAAATCACTGACGTGTACACTTTAAATGGTTGAATTGTTTGGCATGTAAATTCTATCTTAATCTCAATAATATTGTTTTTAAAAAATGAAATGGGGAGAAGGCCCATCTCCTTCAAAAGATCTAAGGAGACTACAGGAAGCTGGCATTTCCCAGACCATGAAATCAAAGGAACACGAGCCACGGGTCAGGCTGTGAGCAGACATACTGAAAGGATAGGAGAAAGCTAAATGGAGAAACAGAGAGTAGATAAAGGAAATACTGAATAAGTGTGTCTAAAATAGGTATGAAGGAGAAAGAGGAAGTAAAAGTGAAATTGCCATAATAGAACTATCTAGAAAAAGAAAATCAAAGCTGGTAAAGACAACGTCAGCACTATGACCATCAGCAATTGGGTGCCTACTGTCATATTTTACACTGAAGATGGCCTGGACTTACAGACAGGAAACAAGGTCAGACAGGTTAAATATTGTGGTTATATTTTAAGTGTCTATTTTTTAGAAATATATACAGATGTACTTAGAAATATTTGATGGAATTTCTTGAATTTGCTTTAAAATAATACCAGGGCAGGATATGGATGAAACACAGTTGGCCATGGTGATAATTGCTGAAGCTGGGAGAAGGTTGTTTATGATACCATTCTTTCAAGTTTGAAATTTTCCATTTAAAAATCTCCCCCAAAAGCAAAAGTTTTCTTTAAAAACCTTCAACATTTGCTATGGCTGTCTCATGTGTCCCTAAGTTACTTCTCTGACCTCCTTCTCTACTACCTGGACACCTCTATACACCTCTACGGGTCTTTATTCAAATGTCACCTTTGGACTGAGACTTTTCCCATCATCTTTTAAAAAACCACATCCCTATAGGTAAATGCTATCTCCCCATGTACTACCCTAGTTTTTTTCTATAGCACTCATGTTCTGACATCATCTTCTTCATCAGTTCATAACTAACACTTACATAGCATTTACTTTGTGCTTGGCACTGTTCTAAATTTTCTACACGTGCACACACATTCATTTCCTTATCCCTTGATTAGGTCAGAATCCTTCAAGGTGTTTCAGATTATTACCAACCTAGCCCAACCTCCAACAAAAATGAATTCTTTCAGTTTCTAAGGAACCACCACCAAAAGACAGCTGGAAGAAAAGAGGCAGGGTGAAAATTATTAAGGGTATCTTGATTAAGAAACAGTTGATATGTGAACAAAACCCACAACAAGTCCAAGTGGTATTGTTTGGAAAAACAGAAAGCAAAAAAACTACCATCCTTATTTCCCAGTATAATAGAAGATACTCAAAGTTAATAATGAATTATTTCTCCTGTACTAAGGCAAACACCAGCCTTCTTGCAACGCTGTTTTCAAATGACCAAAACACAGGAAGCCCAGGCTAAACTAATCTAGCCCTAATTCTGCAAGCACAGGAGTGAAGGGAAGATCCAAATATCTCTCCAGTATATTAATATTCACCAAGTGTAGAGCAAATGGCCATGAACTTGGCAATGCCAACATGGACATGTTTACCTTTCAGAAGCTAAATCTCCACAAAACCATGAGCCTAAACTAAGAGTAAGCAATCAAAAAATAAAAAAAGAAAAGAAAAGAAAAGAAAAGAAAAGAAAGAAAGAGTCAAAAAAGTCAAACCAAAAAAACCAAAGATTTTTAGGACGGGCGCGGTGGCTCACGCCTGTAATTCTAGCACTCTGGGAGGCCGAGGCAGGCGGATAGCTCAAGATCAGGAGTTCGAAACCAGCCTGAGCAAGAGCGAGACCCTGTCACTACTATAAATACAAAGAAATTAATTGGCCAACTAATATATATAGAAAAAATTAGCCAGGCAGGGTGGCGCATGCCTGTAGTCCCAGCTACTCGGGAGGCTGAGGCAGTAGCATCGCTTGAGCCCAGGAGTTTAAGGTTGCTGTGAGCTAGGCTGACACCATGGCACTCACTCTAGCCTGGGCAACAAAGTGAGACTCTGTCTCAAAAAAAGAAAACCCAGATTTTTATATAGGTCACAGGACAAATCAAATGATTTGTCAATTGAGCTGTATTTTTTAAAAAACACCCTTAAAATATGCACATATAGAAGTACAAGTCTCCTCACCAGATTTAAGGAGGCCATCCCAAAAAGTGTATTCTAAAAACAATGTCCAAATAAAGAGAGAGAAAATAGGGAAGTACCCTACATACACTCTGGGGACTCAGCTGTTTTCTAATCCATACAGCTTGCTGGAATAAAACAATGTAGAAGAGGGTAAGTAGAAAAAATATCTCCACCTCCAATTTTCACTTATCAACTAGGAAAAAGCATGTTGACTATGAGTATTTTTCAAGGTTACCTGCCAAAGAAACCTTCCAGGTCTAATTTACATCCATTTCTCTTAATAAATAAAAAGCTAAGGATCATTGGAACTAAAGCACTTATTTATAAAAATGATTTTTCAACATGACTGTTGGGCAAAGCACCTTAAGTGTATAGTTTATTCCACCTTCTACTCATTTGCCATTTTCCAGCCTACCGATGACAAAAACACTTGAATCTGAAACAATTTTTACACCCTGAGAAGTATTTTACTTTCACCGTTCATACGTTCCAATAGAAACAAAGCATTCATTCCACATGGAGTTATCATCACTATTTCATGAATCAGAGAACTGAGACCCAGAAAAAGGAAGTAAAGGTGATGACCGCAAAGTCACTCAATGGTATGCTCAGAGTTTAAACCCTGGAACCTTGCTCCAGAGCCTCTAATCTCACTGTTCATGTCGCCTCTGTGCGTGGGATAAAACACAGTGCAGGAGTTAAAATACATAAATATGTACAAACACACACACACACGAGACCCAGGCAAATATAATTTGTATGCCAATCTGGGAAAAATTACTTCTTAGCTGTGTGACCTTGAGCAAATCACTTAACCTCTCCATGCTTCAGTATCTTTACAGGATTGCTGTGAGAACAAAAAGAATTGTAACATGTGTATCTCAGTCTGGTGCACAACATTCTATGAAAGCTAGCTTTCTTATCACCATCATCATTACTGCATAAAGATTCACAGTTCAGTATCAGACAGCATAATTAAGGAGACCTAATTTAATTTCCCAACGTCTTAAATGAATCATCTTTCAACTTCTTTTCATTAAAATGGAAAAACCAGTCAGAGATCTTACTGGGTATCACAAAAAGATGCAATATGACTAACAGGCACTAGGTATTACTAAAGTTGTAATTTCTGGAAGGCTAGACACACTTATCCAAGAAGAACTGCTTGAACTTTTACAGCAACACAACCAACCACTTTAATCTCTCCTTTCTGTACTAAAAATACAAATCTACATTTATTTTAGTACCAAGGGAAACTATTCAAATTTGTCAGTGCTGTTATTTGTGTGCCTTCAGATGGGTGGGGAAAATGTATCAACAAGCAATGCACTTTCTTTAGCTCTTCACTTATTTCCCTGTAAAGACCATTCAAATGAAAATGCTCACTCTGGGACGTTTGTTTATCCTGGGCTCTGACAGCATTTTCCCTGTGTCAGAAAACAAGAACTCAGAATGACAACGTTTTTGGACTTAAATGGTTGCATAAAGACTATGTCTAATCAAATCTAAACCCCCAGAGAGAGTATGCCCCTCAATTTTCATCACCATTCCTATCACCTCCCCCCCTTGGCACAGGCCCTAAAGTAGTTGATGAAAAAGAGTTCCTGTCCTCTGCTGTCACACTGTGATGAGCAGTTTCACCTGGCAGTGCAATGAAGAGGAACCGCAACAAGAAGTTGTGACACAGACGCATCCTAACCCTTTCGACAGGTAATTATGAAAAGCCCAGCACTACCGTAAAGTTGCTGCCTTAACTCTGCTCCAAACTAGGTTCTGTTGGTGGCCAGGAGGGTGTGTTGGCAGCAAAGCAACGATGCCTTCATTTGGGAAGATCATACTTTATATAATGTCCAAAACCACCTACCTCCCTTGGGACTCCAGTTCATATATCTTCCAAACCACCAGTGAGGTAGGGCAGGAATATCCTCCCCCTTCTCGCGCAAGAGAACTGAAGTTCAGTGAGGTTTGCTGACTTGCCAAGATCTCATCCCTTATTTGGCTTTAGGACAGGGTCTAAGAAACCCGAGTTTACCAACTGTCTGTCCTTTGCACTCTCCCCCTACGTCTTCAATTCAAAGATCCTTCCAAATCCCCCTGTAATAACATTACGGGCAGCCCTTGAATAGACCTTTTCCTTTGAGTCTTAATTCTCATTTATGGTTAAATAACTCTTCCTCTGAAGGTTCTCCACATTCTCCAAGCTGACAGCATCAATTTCGCAGGGGATCGGGAGCAAACCCCACGGCGTGGTGTGGCCACGCTCAGGTGGGTGGGGGTGAGAGCCACAGGTCCCCCCCGCCCCCCGCTGCACTCTCAGCAGGTGGGCTCCACCTGGGGCGCTCAGACCTACTACACGCCGCGCTCTCACACTCTAACGTAGCTCAGTTAAGTAGCAGAATGCTTGTTTCTCTTGCCACCAGAGATCCAGGGGTTTGGGCGTGCCAGGGAAGCGGTCAGCCGTGGCCCTTCGCAGCCCGTTGGCGCGCATCTGCGGAACCGAGAAAAGCCACCGCGCTCGGAACACAGCGCCTGGGGCCACGCAGGGCGCAGGCTTCGTACTCACTGAGAATCGCCCCGCGTTACAGTGCCCTGAGGTCCTGGCCCAAGCCGAGCACAAGGTCGCTGTCACTTTGCAAAGTCAACGCCATAAAATCCGCCACCCTGCCGAGGAGCCCCTTTCTCTAGTCTCCAAGGGGCTCCCGGCACCGCCCTGACCTACCCTGCGATCCCCGCGTCTCTGCTCTGCCCAAGCCTCTCTGGGACCCCTTCCCCCATCCCGCCTCTCCCGCCGCGCTCCTTCCCCCTCTCCCAGCCGCTCGCGGCCCCGCCCCGCCTCACCCCCGCAAGGGGAAGCCGCGCCGGTGGGCGCAGCGCGCCTGGTCTCCGTTCTCGCGGCCCGGGGCAGCTTTCCGTGGTCACCGCGCTCCCCAGGCAGCCGGGAGAAGGAGCGGGAAGCGACGCCGGGACGCCGCCACGCCCCCTGCCGTCCCCACCTCCCACACCCGCCGCTGCTGCGCTCGGAGAAGCTGCCCCGGGAAGAGAAGCGCCGCTCCCTGGCCGGCTGTTCGCACCGAGCTGGAAGAAACGGCTCCCCGGGGCCCCCTGCAGCCGTGCCTCCTGCTCCCGGCGACCCGAGCGGGGGACAGCCGGGACGCCCCGTGCGCCCCTCTTCGCGTCCTCTTGGCAACCACTGTCCTCCCCGCGGGCCCAGACGGAGCAGCGCTTTCAGGCCTCGCAAGGAGATAAACACAGACTTGGCAGAAATCAGAAACGAGTTCCCGACCCCAAACGCCCCAAGCAGCGGTATTTAGCATTCAGTACAACTGCCTGAAATGAAGAGTGAGTGAGTAATCTGGGTGAATCTGCCCTGAAATCGACCTGCAATTTACCCGCGGCGTGAACTGCCCGCTTCAGACCTGGCGCCCCAGCCGGCTGCTCCACGCGGAGCCCGACGCAGTCAGCCGTCTTCACCGTCAGTAATTTGTTCAACCTACTCGTCACCTTGTCCTCTGGCGGCAGGGTTTGAAATGCAACCACAGGTGTGCTGCGGACAGCCCCGATTTCTGAGATCGTGGTGGTGCTGGGAGGACCTGCTAACCAATACAGCAAGTTTTCACAATGGAAACCCACGCCCTGGTAGCGGGGCTGAGCGCACGACGCCCCTCCGCCCCTAGGGGGCTGCAGCGCCCTAACTGCTCTGGGGAGAGGGTCTCCAAGCTAGCTGCACCTAACAACGATTCATCTGAGCCTTAGAAAAGTCCCTTGGAGAAACCAAATCCCGTCGCACCCTCCTTGGTTCCCTGACTTTGTCCCTTGTCATTTCCAGGTTGTGGAACAAAGGCACTGGCAATTTGGGCTTTATTTGCCCGTTATCTGTGGAACACCCTGGTCCCTGGCCCATCCTGGCGTGGAGTGAAATGGCGACACCCCATTTCAGTCGCTGCCATCTTCAGATGAAATTATGAATCCGTGTGACAAAGTCAGGTGAATATTTGCTGCCAATCTCTTCACTTCGTTTGGGGGGCAGCCTGTTGGAACCTAGACAGCTTGAACCTGAAGGAGCTCTGGATATTTGGAATTCCAAATACAATATCCCAGGAATTCAGGTCAGCTGAAGCTCAGCCCACTGGGAAAGGCTTACTTTTAAGGAGTCAGAAAGAAAAGGGTGCTGCAATGCGCCAGGTACTTTCCCTAATTATTTTGAGCAATCCTATCAACATCCCTGAGAATAAATCATTGCTCCCATTTCACAGAGGAAAAAAAAATGTGTCTTAGAGAGGTTGAGTAACTTGCCCAAGGTCACACAGTCGGGCTTTGAAGGCAAGCGTGTCTAACGCCAAACCCGATGTCCAATTTCCACCCCTCCAGCAGCAAGACAGAAGAATAATAAAGGGCTCAAGCAAGGGCCCGCTTCAGGAATATATAAAGGGAAAGAAGAGTCCAGGGGGAGCTGAAAGAATCTTAAAAAGAACAAATGTCATGCAAGTAAATCAGTGAGTGAAAAACAAACAAACAAAAACTGGTAGGTGGCAGACTGGCCATAGTCCAAGCAAGAAAATAATTCTTTAGGGAGACTAGGAAATTTTGGACCAAGATGGTATGATTCAGTCAGTTCCCTCCAAAGCCACTTTGAAACTGTTTTTACCCAAACTGCCATAAAGCTGGCCTGTGCACTGTCGCATGGGCATCCTGCTAAATCTGAATATACACATTCAACGTCTCGTCACAAAAAAGGGCCACATTCGGAAAGCGTATCTCTAGGTACTAGGAAGGAGAGTTGAGGGACAGATTTTCCAAGTTAGGAATACTCACTGGAGTCCTGCTCTGTCCCCTCTGGGATCTGGAAGTAGAATTTCCCAAGCACTAGATGCTGAGGGGTAGGCTTTCCAAGACTGCACAACTAATTGGTTAATTCTGAGAAAGTCGCTGATAATTACAAACCGAGCACAGTGCAGGAAAAGCAGAGGCTGGTTTGGTTTTGTTTTTCCCATGGGGAAGGTGAACTTCCCTTGCACAGTACCCTCCAAGACCTGGGGCTTGAAGGCCAGGACAGTGCCAGGAGCAACTCACCGCTCAGCCAGGCTAGCCGGGCTCACCCCAGCATCCGTTGGTCACACACAAAGCTCCATTGTGGCCAGGACAGCCTCTAGAAGACTAAAAGCCTGGCAGCTGCCCACCAAAACCCAGCCAGACTTCACAAGGAGTGATTTGTGCTGTGAGCAGAGCTTTGACCCTGGTTTTGAACTCAGCTGACGGAGTCAGCAAAGGGGAAATCAGTCTCTGTACAAAACAGGAAGGAAATGAGATGAAACGAACTGTATAATGAGCTACCAAAAGGGGCCTGATGGCATCGTCACAACACAGAAGTTTGGGGAAGAGGGAGTGCTGATCCTGCTCGGGAGGGAAGTCAAATCACGCACCAGGGAGGGGACAGCCAAGGGAAGCTCAGGCAGGGAGGTGAGAGAAAAGTGGTCTCATTGATTCAGATTTTTCTACAAAGCATTAAGAACAAAACAAATGAATTTCTCAATAAATTATTAGCTGCAACAAAGTAAAAATGGATCCCTCAATATATTATCCCACCAAAGTGGTTAAAAAATTCTGCTTTACCAGTACAATGAATACCAATGGATACTAATAGAAGTTACATCTCCATAAAGTAGATGAATCCAACCAACAGCTTCTCTCCCATGGATTCATTTCACCAACCATTAAAGTCATTCACCTGATTTAATGCTCTGATTTCATCCTCACCAAGCCAACTTCTACGAAAAAATAGATTTTCTGTGCCAATTTGCCTATAAGAAAAGAAGCCACTGACTGATCAACATGGGCATTACCGCCTACTCCACTCCCTTAACGTTATATTTTCATTGTAAATAGCAGTAAATTATCATTCTTGCATATATTAATCTCTAGTGAGTTTGGTCAGATTACATCAGACCCTGTGGTAGGCATAATAATGGTGTCCCAAAGATATACACATTTTAATTTCAGGAGCCTGTAATTATGTTACATGGCAAGGGGGAATTATGGTAGCAGATAGAATTGAGGTCACTAATCAGTTGGCTTCAATATGAGGAGAGTGTCCACATGGGCCCAATGTAATCACAAGGGTCCTTATGGTAAAAGAGTGGGGCAGGGGAGTCATGGTCAAAGTGATTTTATGTGACAAAGTATTGACCAACCATTGCTGGCTCTGAAGATGGAAGGCAACCATCCATGAGCA
The DNA here is from genome assembly GCA_008750895.1 of Mirza zaza. Taxonomy (NCBI): domain Eukaryota; kingdom Metazoa; phylum Chordata; class Mammalia; order Primates; family Cheirogaleidae; genus Mirza; species Mirza zaza. Next base: position 9,807 of record VSMD01057673.1, on the reverse strand, counting down.
AACATTGTGGGCAGTATGGAAAAGACAAGGAAACAGATTCTCCCCTGGAACCTCCAGGGGAGGCTGACACCTTGATTTTAGCCCAGTGAGAGCCATTTCAGACTTCTGGCCTCCAGAACTATATGATACTAAATTTGTATTGTTTTAAGCCACTTAATTCATAGTAATTTGTTACAGCAGCAATAGGAAACTAATACAGACCCCAAGAGACTGAGTGATTTTGGTTGCTCTGATGAAAGGCAGTTTCTGGAGCTGCAAAGTAGTAGACCTGCCAAGTGGCTTCCTGGAGTCCCCCAGAAATATCTCAATTTCATTTTCCTCTCAAATCATCAAAGTCCTTTGAACATAATATAGGCTCTTAAAAACATCTGTTGAATAAGTGGATTTGGGCAAAATAAAGAGTCTGTGAGCCATGGCTGGTATATTTTTGATGGTCTGAAAACTTTGAGGATTAACCATTTCTCTCTCTGACTAGTTGTGGATGACTGCCTCCAATATCAATGTGATAGCTAATGTTATGTGTCAACTTCACTAGATCAGGGATGCCCAGATTTCTGGTTAAGCATTATTTCTGGGTGTTTGTGGTTAATATCAGTGGCATTTGAAGGGGCGGTTGTGGTAGATGGTCCTCCCAGTGCAGGTGAGCATCGCCCACTCCCTTGTGAGACTGACTAGAGCAAAAGACAGAGGAAGGAGGGGTTCACCCCTTTTTCCCCATCTCGCTGCTTGAGCCAGAACAACTCATCTCATCTTTGCTCTCCTGTGGTTCTCAGGCGTTTAGCCTTGAACTTTAGCCACCAGCTTTCCTGGGTCTCCAATGAGCAGACGGCAGATAGTGGGACTTCTCGGCCTTTATAATCACATGAGCCAATTTCCCATTAGAGGCTGAGGGCCAAGTTCCCCTTGGCCCTCTGAAGTTTCACTGAAAAAATCACTGACAAGATACAGATTAATAGGAGAAAAGACGTGCAAATTTATTTTAATGTGTATACATGGGAGCTTTCAGAATGAAGACCCAAAGATACAGGGGAAATTGTCCATTTTTATGCTTAGGTACAACAAAGTATGGACAGCTTTGTAGAAATATGACTGGACAAACGGGTGTGATCCAATACTAATAGACTGAGTGCAGAAACCCAGCAAGGCCTGTCTGTCTAGATTCTTCTCAGCCCTGGGCAGCATCCCTCCCTCTAGGTGTGGGGCAGGACCCCTCTGGAATGGGGGTCTTATGACCTACAGTCAAACAAAGTAGGTCAGATCATGTCTTTATGGCCAGTTTTTACATAGAATATTTTTAGGTTTTATGGTTGACTTTTGATAAAAAAGGAGTTTTGTCTGGTTTTTATGACCCACCTCAGGGAAGAGGGATTCTAGTTTCTGTGGGTAGCCTCAGGAGAGTGGGACTGGAAGACAAAAGGGCAGGAGAAAGAGAAAACCTTTTGCTTCTGAGGCCCTCATTTTGGGGTATTTTTTTCTGAACCTCAATACAATCAAGAAATTGATAGTTAAATTACATGGACTTACCAGCAAAAGTATTGTAGACAGTAATACCCAGTTCCTTTTTCTACCTACAAGGAAACTGTGCATTCAGTTTAAACATCAATGCCTAGTCTTGGTATATAGCAGTGACTTCCCTCATACAAGAGGAAGCTTCATTTCTGTTCCCAGGCGTGTGGAAGCTCTTTAGTCTGGCTGGTGAAAGAGCTTGTGACATTCTGGTCAACACAGCTGACACCCATATCATGCCCAACGCTAAACACTAGGCCTGTTTGAAGCAGGAAGACAAGTGGAGCATATCAATGAATCATTACAGCATTCAGTCAGTTAAGACAGGCTCCCGAGAGGCCTGTTGTCATTCGCTGGTGTTAGAGTTGTTGTCACAGAGTCAAACCAAGTGTAAATGAAAAGATCCCTTGAAAAATACCATCAGTTGGAAGTTGCTGGCTCAAAAGCCCTCCTGGGCAGAGACGTGCTTCATTGTATTGGGTTATGAGCTCTTCGTAGCAAGAGCTGATGGTGCACTGACTAGCTACACTCACTGGGCTCCTGTGGGCATGGACACTTTTTTTTTAATGTTCATTGTTTCTAACTACTGCTGTATTTCTATGGCTTTAAAGCAGTCCTGTTTGTTAAAGTGATGAAAAGCATATCAGTCAACAGAAATATGTGCAACACATAAAGCACAAAGAAAGCCTGGTTGGTTTATGTTGAGCTTGGCGGGACTAAAGAATGCAGAAGGCTAGAGATGGGAGTCTGAAGCCACTTTAAGAAGGTGCAGCCTTATTCTAAGGGCAATGGGAGCTACTATAGGGCTGCAAATATTAGGAAATAACCAGGTAGGGAGTCTATTGACCTTTGCATTTTCCTTCCTTGGTGATCTAATAAATTTATTCCTTAAGGCAGTGCTTTCCAAACTTTAATGTGCATAGGAATTACCTGGAATCTTGGTAAAGTGTAGATTCTCATTTAGTAAGTCTAAGGTGGGGCTCTGGCAGCTGCAACAAGCATGCCAGGGCTGCTGAGGCATGGCCTGGTCTTTGAGTAGCAAAGTCCTACACAGGATCACTCATGAGCATCCACCATTGGCTTTTCTAGAGCCTACAAGGTGAGGGAGAAGCTGGAAGGCATACGCAAAGGTCTTTTCCATCCTCAGATAGCTGCTCATTTTCCTAGGGTAACCTAATCCTTCAGGCAGAGAACATTGTGGCAATGTCATTAGTCATTCATTCTGAGTGCTTCGTGTTACTCAGACTCTGCTCTTTCAGCTCAGAACTGTCTGTCTCATCCTGTTCTCCGTGTGCCCAATTACCAAATGGGTTTTGAAATTCCTTTTTCTTGCTGTCTGCAGTGGATTTGTTACCTCCCAACTGGAGGGGTTCCTTCGCTTGGCAGGTATCAAGTCAATAGACACAGCCAAGTTGGTTATAGCAAGGGGGGTTTATCACTTGGCACAAGTAAGGAGCACACTGGAGATAGTTCTGAAAGCAGTGTGTCCCTCAACAAGGAGATTGGCTGGTTTTTTAGTCAGAGGGTAATGAGGTGTGATCTGATAGGATCTTGCAATGGGGTGATGCCAGGGCTCAATCTGATTGGATCCTGGATCCTGCCATGCACTCCACTTCTTTTATTTTTTTACTTCAGAATATTATGGGAGTACAAATGCTTTGGTTACATAAATTGCCTTTGAACCACCAAAGTTAGAGCTACAAGTGAGCCCATCACCCAGACAGTGTGCACCACACCCATTAGGTGTGAATTTACCCATCCCCTCCTCCCCTTCCTACCTATCCCACACCCAGTGGATGTTACTTCCAGACGGTGTCAACTTCTTAATTCAGTCCTGAATCCTCAGTCCAAACACTTAGCTTTCACCCATGGTTGCATTTTTGGTTCATCTAGGCATGCTTAGGTTATGTAACCTTCGGTCTAGGGGTCCATGGCAACTTAAAAACAACTCACAACTTTGTTATGTAAAAGTTGAGCCACATTGGTCTGATGTGGTTACAGATCTACTTTTCCATTTCTTGAGATTGACATCAAGCTAAGAACACCAGATTCTCCAAATGTGACCACTGGGCCTTAATTTGAATAGTTTAGTGATGTGAAGGGAAGTTGTAGATAAATAAATTAGAATCTTTTAAACTGATGTCGCACGGAGAGAAACATGGGACTCCTCTAACCTTTGTTGTGGTCAGTACAGCATATATACATCTCCCCTGTTGTGTAAACTAAAATAAAATCTTAAGCCTCCCAGCTGACTAAATGGACCCCTCTTGGCCAAGGGGACCCCCCCCCAAAAAAAACATAAAGCTGAGTTGCTGGCCATGAAGAAAAGAGAGGTCAGACATGCCCAGATGCCCCATGCCTTTTGGAGTTATACTTTGTAACAATAAGATATAATACAAAATCATTAACAAGCCTAAGGCCATGTGCAACTAAGATTAAACTGCACCTGCAGGCCATCAATTTACTCAACAGATCTATTGAGTGTTAGCACATGTCTGGTGGCTTGTCTCTAATTAACAGACTTCCTTAACTTAAAACATTCCAAGCCTTTAGACAAAGCTTCATTTCTTTACTAATTACAACTCAAAGAATCTTCAGGCTCACCTATAACCTGGAAACCTCCACTTTGAGATGTCCTGCCTTTTCTGGCCAAACCAATGTACACCTTCCATGTAGTGATTTATGATTTTATGTGTAATTTGATCTCCCTAAAATGTATAAAACCAAACTGTAACCCAGTGATGGCGAGACCACTTGCTCAAGGCTTCTTGGGTATGGCTCTCCAGGCCATGGTCACGCATATTCGGCTCAGAATAAACCTCTTTAAGTTATTTTACAGGGTTTGGGTTCTTTTCCTTTGACAAGAGTATACTATAAATGAGATGATAAATGTAAAGTACTTAGCCCAGTGTCTAGCATACAGGAAACATCTGAAGGAAATCAAAATATTTTACCCCGAAATATATTTGTGACATATTTTGAGATGTCTGCTCAGGGAGCCAGCAAACCAAAATGGCCCTGCAAAGCTGTGCTTCGTGGGGGAAATTTGCATCTGTAGAGAATCTGCATCAATGCAGCCAGATTCTAGGAAATTTCCCTTGTCCAGATCTAGGAAAGATTAACTGAGAGTCCAACACCTTGAAAGGTCTGAAAGAAACATTTGTCATCTCTGTGAGGGCAGCTACCTGTGAGGTTTCATCTATATAACAAGATACCTTTGCTATCCAGGCCCCCTCTTGCCCTTCTGCCCTAAATAACCTATCTTGCTACCATAACCAGTTTGGGGCCACGCCCTCAGCCCCCATTCTTTCTGTAACCTCATGATGGTATTTAAGCTTCTGCACCCCATTGAGGGGTTAGATAATCACTCTGTGATTCTCCCTATGTACACGTTAATGAATCTGTCTCCCTTTTCTCCAATTAATCTGCCTTTGGTTAGTTGATTTTTCAGCGAACTTTCAGAAGGCAAAGGGGACATTTTCCCTTTGCCCCTGCACGTCTAATAGATGGTAGCTAGTATTATCAAAATACACACTTTATAGAGATGTGAGAGTTAAGTAAAGCAACACATGTAAAGCACTTAAGATGGCGCCTGACACGTGGTAGATGCTGAGCACACCATAGCGTTCAAGACGGTAATGGTGGTGGTGACAGTGATGATCATGATGAGAAGCAGAGGATGACAGGAGGAGAAGCAAGAGAAGAAGAATGAGGAGAAGGAGAAAAAAGAGGGGAGGAAGTGGTGGTTGATGGAAGAGGGATATAGAGCTTGACTTAAACAAGGATAACAACCACGGTGTATTGGCGAACATTCAATAACTGGCATTCAGCACACTGCTGGATAAAGCACAGGATAAGATTAGTTCTGAGAGTCTCCAAGGCTGATTTTGGTGGTGACAGCATGAGTGTGAGTTGCGAGGCGGTACATACAGCAGGAGCACACAAAGCTTTGGGATCCTTCCTTCACTCCTACCATCCTGATGGCAGTCATTCTCCAATGAATACTGAGTATCCTAGCTGGGCGTGGTGGTGCGCAACTGTAGTCCCAGCCACTGGGGAGGCTGAGGCAGGAGGATCGCTTGAGTCCAGGAGTTCAAGATCTCAACTCTTAAAACAAACAAACAAACAAAAAAAAAAAAACAACAACTGAGTATCCTGAGCATCCTTATGCTTAAAATGATAAGTTTTATGTTCTATATCTTTTACCACAATAAAATATTTTCAGTTACAAAAATGACAATAATAAGAAAACTGATGAGATCAAAATTAATTCTGTGGTTTAACAGTTAAACAAACAAAAAGGACTGAGCGCATCCTTAAAGATAACCTTGCTTAAGACAGAAACAAGAAGTCGAACCTTTGTAACTGGAAGCATTCCTCTTCAAGATCCTCTTCTTCTCCTTCAGTTTCTAACTGGTTTCCTCTTCTTCCCCTGTCCATCTTCTGAACAGCCGCTGTCAGTGTGCAGGTCCTGAGAGTGGTGTCTCACCAAGGCTCTCTGGGGCCTGGGGCTTGCTGTGGGTCATCTTTGCTGAGCTCACACTAGTGTGGGCAGGTGGCAGTCCATGGTCAGTTTCTCCTGGCAGAGTCCCCGATCACTACCGTGTGCTCATCAGCCTCTGGAAGTCAGAAGCTTCCCCAAGCACTTTCTTACCCATTAAGAAACTGGAAATATCTCCCTTCATGTGCCTGTCACCTGCTTGCTCAGCAGTCAGACTTCTTTGCTCTATATTACAGTTAGTCATGAGAAGGTGCTTTTCTGGTTTCTAGTGACTGGGTCAGAAGCATGAGATTTGAATTCTGAAAATCTTAGATCAAATCTTGGCTCCATTTTGGACAATGCATTAAATTCAGATGAGCTTCCATCTCCTCTTCTGTCAATAGAATTACCTTTCTGTGATAAGACTTTGGGGGTATTAAGGAGGTAATTTATTTAAACATATTTCAACAACCAACAATAATTTCTTTGCAGTTTTTGAGGGTCATTAAGGGTGATTGCACTCATAACTTTCCACCCACTTCACTGCATTTCTTTTCCCTCACCTTGGATTCATTTACACCCAGAATCTACTTGCAAGCATCTCTTGATCTCCAAATATCACTTCTTACAGCGATTCACTCAACTCACGGTAGCTTGAGTTGTGTGTGTATCTTCCACAGCACCCAACACAGAGCCTACCGCATACTGAGAGCTCAGCAAACATTTGTGAAATTGTCAGGTCTTAGTCTGAAATGTTGGTTCTTAGGGCACTCATGGCCAATGGATGACCAGACACGCCAAAGTAAGGCAAGAACGAAAACAAGGTTTATTGAGGACAGAAAGATAGGATTATAGGGCAAGAGCAAGGTACAGGTTTATAGAGTGTAATACATATGTCACAGATGATGACTGGACCCATTGTCACAGAAAAGCTAGAGCAAAAGGAAGAGCCAAAGAAAGGACCTGGTTATGGGCTGGGTCTTGTTTTATAGTGCCCAGATTGGGACCTCCCTTGTGGTTCAGAGGTCACCATCGAACCACTTTGATTGGACAATTGGAATTTGCATGACCTGAATCTTACTACATATGCAGGGTGTTCTAGGTCACTTCTGGACTCTGTGGTACCTATGCTGCTTGGCCCATGGGCTAGAGAGTCCTTTGTATTCTTTTGCAGCACAGATGCAGATTCATAGGATATTCCCTCCTCCCCCAGCTATAGCAGTCACTCAGGAGAGGACTAGGGTGGAGCATGACCAAGATGGGAGTCTGAGGTCCACCCTTGTCCTTCTTCCCAGGTGGGGCAATTGCACCAAGGCAACAGCACCCACTTTCGTCCCTGGGAGACCTGGAATCCCTCTCTATCTACCTAACAAAATTAAATAAGTTTTATCAGAATACACAGTTCTTACTACAAAAGTACTGGAGTAAATGATTTTTTCTTCTAAAAGAAGTTCAACCCTAGTCACCTCTCTCATTGCAAACTTCAACCTCCCCCCACACACATCAAGCCAGAAAAAGCATCTGGAACAGAATGTGATGTCCCCTTGATAAAAGGACATGGCATAATACTCCCTTCTCTTCAGCATCCCTCCCCTCCCCTGTTAGCTAAATTAAGTAGGACAGTGGCCAGGGAGGGACCATAATCAATGTAGGTGCTGTGTGTTTCTCTCCAGCTCTGGCTTGCCTCTAACTCTCCTTAGGATGTAATGAGATGTTCTTCCCCAGAAGTTCACGGCCTAATTCTTCAGAGATATTCAGTTCGCTACCAAGAGGAATTGCATCACATTGTATAAATTAAACTCTTTTGTTCACCTCTATCAACCCAAACACATGTTTATATCCACCTTTGCTATTCTGATGAGAAAAGGCTCCTGTCACTTCTCCTTTGGTTCAAATTACAACAGCAGAATCCTCACAGGCATGTCCTGAATCTCGCCATCTCCAAGGCAGCTATAGTAGGTCATTGGATAACTCTTTCATTAAAAGAAAGAAATAAAAGAAGAAAAGGAGGAAACAGAAGAAGAAGAAAAAGCTTATTCTGGAGTCCAAGAGAGGCTCACATTCCCTTTATATTAATATATAGTGGTAATGTTTTCAGAACCAAAAATCAGGATGTAGTATGATAAATGACATTTCTGATTTTTAATACAATTGGTAAGTTATAAAAATTGTGCTACATTTACTTTAAAACATTTATTAATTAACCTTTATTGGAAAGAAAACAATTTAATAAAATCACATTTACCTGGAAAATCCAAGATTACCTTGCCTGTGTGGATTGGTTGTAGCGCCAATGGGCATGACTCTAAAATCAGCACAATTTCCCCTAATCAGTTTATATTCCTATGACTCTATTTTATGTTTTCTTATGAAATCAAAATGGCTTCAAATTTACTTAAACACATTTCAAGAACTAACAATAATTTTGATACAACCAAAACCTTTTCTTTGCATTTCTCAAGGATTATTAAAGATTATCAAACCTTTCATAATTCTCCACCCAACTTTATGGTATTTCTTTGCCCCTCCCTTCAATTTCTTTATACTCAGAATGTACTTCCAAGCATTTTCCCATCTCAAATTCCACCTAAACTCTTTTTCAAACATAGCCCAAACAAGTTTGGTTTCTCTCTCTTATTATGTAGATTGACTTTTCAGATCCTTTCCCAACAAGCAAGACCCCCTTATATTTCGGGAGTGACAAAGCCAGAGGAACTAAACAGCCAACTACAGGATTTGCTTCACTGAATGCACATAGTGGGAAAGGCTGGAATCCTTACATACTGATAATTTTTTTGTACATCAAATATTCTTTTATGCAATATAACTTTGCACCTCCCAGTAACTTTTCTTAAAATGTTATACACAGCTTTGTAACTTAGTGACCACTGTATCCAACTTAGGTCATCTCTTCCTTCTGTTAACTTAAAAATCACACAATTCATAAATTTGGAAAGGAGAGCTTTATTTCTTATAAAGGGTTACAGCCTGCAAAGTGGCCATTCTGACAGGTTGGGAAGCAAAGCCCAGAAACAGGCGCTTCAAGTTGGGGAGGGGTAGGACAGGAATTTATACTGGATGGGTTGGCCAAACATATATATATTCAACAGGTTACAGAGAGGAGCTATGAATATTCATGAAGGTGGTCCCAACACATGCACAAGTGAACGTATATATTATATATGACCCATGTTTACTTAGGGGTGGAGACTTGACATTTAAATGTATTACAATTAGGCCCTATATGTCAAAGGTGAAGTAGAGACACGAAGGCACTCAAGTGCATAGCCCCTGTAAACTACCCAGAGACAGTCCATGGTCAGTGGTCTTCTTATCGGGAAAAAGTTACTGAAATCAGTCTCTCGTCGAATCAAAGCTGTATTTAAGGCTTATGGGAACAGGGTAGTTAGTCAGTGTCTGGTGGTGGATGAGCTGTAATTATTTCAATATTGCTTGTCTTGAGGCCAGTGCTTGTTTAGCTGCTTTCTCTTATGCTAGAGAAAAAAAGAAAAGAAAAACCTCACGGCAGTCAGAACATAGTTTATTCTTTAAGTATAGGGTGTGTTACTTAACTCTGGCATGGCCTTAGGTTTTGTTTATAGTTTGGTATCCTATTGCCATAAAAAGTCAGTTCTGTCTGGCCATCTCTGTTTTAACATTAATGCTGTGAGTTGTTATGTATAAATCACAAAAAAGAGTGGGTGTAATGAGGCATGTCCAACCTCTCAACTCATTGACGGGCAGCAACTCAGTTTTTAAGGTTTCTCTGGGGTCTCCATGGCCAAGAGGGGATTCTTTCAGTTGTTTGGGGAGGGGGTGAC